>JACWST010000193.1:0-15857 GCA_014850475.1 Cryphonectria naterciae
AAAAAAAAAAAAAAAAAAGAAAAAAAAAAAAAAAAAAAAAAAAAAAAAAAAAAAAAAAAAAAAAAAAAAGGCAGTGCTCGCTCAATGGGGGTATATGCTTTTGATGACGTATGAATATATTTTCTTCATGCTGCGACCGCGGCCATAGCTGTGCAGCCTCCACCAACGGCCATCTTGGCTTCGAGTTCTTTTCTCTTGGCCAGGAGGCTCTTGAAGGCCCCGAGACACTTGACCAGAGATTCCTCATCGCGGGCACAGAATCTGTAGCTCTTTTCTTCCGTGATGATCTGCAGGCAGTGCGCTTTTGTTCTGCTCATCGGATCGACATCGACCACATTGAGGATCATGCCCATCTGCACAATGAACTGAACAGTGTATTCCGACTCGTCCTTGTACAGAATCAGATTCCTGGGCCGGAGTACAGCCCAGCAGTGTTTCCACTGGCGTACCGCGCCCTTACTGCGCAGCCACCAGAGCCAGCCCTGCCAGAGGATCCGGTCCGGGTCTTGCTCTAGGTTGAGGCCGCTGGCCTGGCTGGAGTTTCTTGCGCCAACGCCTGGCCTGGGACCTGAGGAGGAAACAGGTGGAGACTGTACGGCAAGGCTCTCGATCGATGTGCCGAGATATCGCTGGATGTCCGTGTCCGAGAAGTCGGATTGTGAGGCCATCTCGTTTCCTGATAGGCCCGATGATTCTATAGTCGTAGATGGTCGTCGTGGATTGTAGGACGACCGCCTGAACCCGGTCTTGTTGAGGTCAACAGGCTCCGGCGAGCTGGACAGATACCTGTCGTGGTCATGTAGAATGCGACCTGGACCGACGTCCGTCTGGGCGAGGTTGGGCGTCAGGAAGGAATCGCGACGGATGATTGGGCTCGCCAAAAACATCTCCTCCTCTTCCTCCTCAATTCTGGCGTCCCGGCGGATGAGATCAACCCATTGTTGTGCTTGCTCTGCGTCGGCGGCCTGAAGATGGTGGTTCTTGGACGGAGTGAATAGGCCGAAGACGTTCTCGCGCCTGTGCTTGGGGTCCTTGAGCAAGGTGACGGCGGTCAGGTCTGAGAGGTAGATCTTGTGTCGCAGTTTATTCTCCTTGTCGTCCTTGTAGATAGATAACGTGTTTGGTCGGTAGACCAAGTAGACCGTCTTCCATATCTTGGTCTTCTGAGCCCGCTTCTGCAGGTAGCCGCTCTTGATGACGCGGTCGAACTCGAAACTCCCATTCTGGTTGACGGGCGAGTATGAGTCGAGAGGGTTCTGGTTCTTGAGGCGGGATGCGACGTTCGGCGTGGGCAGGGGGATCGACGTTGGAGCGACGTGAATTGAGGATCGTTTGTTGTTGTTGTTGTTGTCGTTGTTGTCTGTGCTGACCGCCAGGGGGGCGGGTCTTGCCTGCAAATCGGCCATGATCTCTCTTGTCGTCGCCACGAGATAAGTACTCAATTGAAGTTGGTGTTGAGTGGAGAAGAGTGATTTAAAGTCGAGGGAGAGACAAAGCGCGAGGTCGAATCCGTGAGGAGGGGGGTGGAGGGGGTTGGTCGGAGTGAGATGACGTGGTGAATCAGGGCCGTGTCCACGTCATGCAATATAGCAAGGGAAAATTTGTTAATAGAGAGCGGCGTCCACGATATCTGGATGATTAACGAGAGTATGTGTCGAATGTAACTTCATGAGGGAGCGTGGAAGGGTGAGATTGATGGTATTGAATGGACGCAAGGAAAAAGAGAAAAGAAAATCACGACTGTGAGTAGGGCTGTACACTGTACGGCGGAGCGGAGACTTGGTGGATCGTCATAAGCAGCAAATAGGTCGCGATCGGGGGGTTCAAGGTGTCATATAGAAATGAGACGTTCTCCTGCAGGGCCTGGGCCTGGACCAAGACAGAGAGCATGGCTGAAGCGCATCGGGGAGGGGAGGGAATAGCGTCCCAGTTTGATGTCCGTCCTGGTCTGGTCGGTCCGCGTGCGGGAAGGGATCGAATGGAGGAGACAGAGCCAGGAGATACGACGGGTGTGTGGTATTGTATTGCGGGCGCAGTGGTCGATGGCGATCAGAGCAAATCAAAGCTCATAAACGGGTATACGCCGGGGCCCCGCCAGGAGGGAAATGGAGATGCTGAAACTCGAGGCGGGCAAGGTGCCAGAGGGCCGGTTGGTAAGGGGAGCGGAAAGGGCGCGGCAGTGGACACGAGAGGTTTGAGCTGGAAATTAGCGGGTCATGTGGGGATGGGCGCGTCCAAGGGCCCAGCAGGGAGCGCTAGAAATCTCATTCGCCAGCCGCTGTCCTTATTGGGCCATGTCACCTTTAGTACCATATAGTAGAGTAGTTTATTTATTATATGCGAGAAGAAGCGATGAACTTGTTTCGTGGCCAGTGGTCTCATCATCAACAGGGAATATGAGATGAAACGCAGTGGTCAGACTTTAATCCAAAAGCCTTCCCAGACAGACGACATGTCCTACCAAGTGGTAGGTCATTCATTTATTTGCAGCATCGACTTTCCCAGATATACGTACAATACGCCATTGCTATCACCTCTACTTGCCAGAGCTGCTGCTGAGACTGCATCACCGCATGTCAAAGGTGTTGATGCACATCCATACTATCGACAACTGAAACTCGTATTGTGCTCTTAACACGCCAACATCTGCACACTTTGTGCCTTGGGGGTAGTATCGTCACGGCCACCAGCAGTCAGTCAAAGAAGGACCACCTACACAGAAGATCTCTTGGACAAATATAATCCATTCCTTGACACAGTCTTCCCCATGTGTTTCGCATATCTGATAGGTAAAATTCATCGTAGCCTTGCCAAATTTCGATCGTCAAAGCCCCATCTATTTTTATCCCTTCGATATAGCCGCGCTCTTACTCTTACTCGCAAACCATCCTGTCGCCCGTGCGGCAGACAATATGGGCGGCAATTTAGTAAGTATCAGCAGTCATGCATAGAGCGCCACTCCCGCCGAGCCCCCCGCTCCCTCTCTCCCTCTCTCTCCCCCTCTCTCCGCCTACCCCTCCCTGTATGTGTGTACCCATGTGCCAACACCATCTTATGTCCCTTCGGAAATGGCTTCACAGCTATGTATCTTTGTCTCGTCAGGTTGCACTGTTGAACGCGCGTGCTGGCCCGAAGACATGCAGCGTGCGTACAACTAAGCAGCCAAGGCGACACGGCATGCGGAGCACAATGCAGCCACAATGCTAAGCGACCTTGCCGAAAGACTCATCGAAGCTGGCTTGTCTTACTATGGGACACTCACAAACGGGGTATTTCCTGCCTGCTTCTGACTCTTTTGGGCGTGGCATCATATAAGGCTGGGCTGTCTGCCGCCAAGGTATCTTCTTCTTTTTCCGATTGTTGCAATGCCTCTAGGTAGCGTGAAAGGCAGCCAGCCGATAACCCCCCCCCCCAATCTCTCCTATCCCCGTTTCTTCAATCCTGCTTTAGCCACTAGGTCTACTAGAATCACAGGTCAAGTAATAATCACAAGTGCTCAACATGACCTCGGAAGCAGAAAGTATACACAAGGTCGAGCTTCAGATCAAGAGAGAGTTTGAAGGGACTCTTTATGCCTGTAATTCGCTCACACACATGCCTGGCGGTTCGGCAAACTACATCTTCAGAGCAGAGCTGGAGAAACCGCTCGAGGACGGCACGGCTGAAGTGGTCGTCAAGCATGGTGAGGCCTTCGCCGCTTCTAATCCGGATCTGAAGCTCTCTATCAACCGTTGCGTAAGTTGCAACCCTCCCCTCCCCCCTCCCCCAGATGGGACACCCCTTCATTCATACCAAGGCCTAGACTCTCGAGAAAGAGTGCCTCAGGCTGGCGCGGGGCATGCCTGGAGCCACCAGCAGCTCGTACGACGTGCGGGCTCCCAGGCTCCTGAGGTTCAACCCGGCATCGAGCACCCAGGTTTTGGAGTACCTGCCCAAGTCGATCAACCTGAAATTATATGCCCTCAAGCACTTCTCCTCCTCGACACCCGCATCGATGAGACCACAGGTCGTCGAGATCGGCAGGGGGCTGGGCAATTGGCTGCGTGGCTTCCACGGCTGGGCAGCCTCGCCGGCGCAGCAGGAGCAGCTCTGCACTCTCGCCCTTACCAACACCGAGATGCACATGATCAAGCTGAATTACGGCTATAAGCTCCTGCTCTCGCGGGCTGAAGCGCATCCGGACATGCTACAAGATGCAAAGCCTGTGTTCGAGGAGCTCATAGCCATGGTGATGGCCGAGTTGGAGGACCGGAGCAAATTACAGGTCATTCATGGAGACTTCTGGACTGGGAAGTAAGTCACCTGATAACCACCCTCATCGTTGCTTCTCCCTCGCCGGCACAGTCTGACCGTGACACGACAGCATTCTGCTTCCCGACGAGGTCCTACAGCCCTCCAGACAAACCCCTCTGTTCGTTATCGACTGGGAGATGTTGCAACTCTGGCTGCCGCAGCTGGATCTAGGACAGATGATCGCCGAGCTCTACGAGCTGTACCTATACAAACGCATCGAGGCAGGCTTGTGGCTGATCAAGGGATTCGTGGCTGGATATGGCGTTGTAGATGATGACTTCGCCTTCAGGACTGCCCTGCACGTTGGCACGCATCTCGTGGGCTTTGGCAGTATGGTGCCTGGATGGGGTACCGCTGAGCAGGCTCTGGGGGTGCTCGGCGTCGGGAGAGATATCATACTACGAGCATGGGCCAAGGATAAGAAATGGTTTGAGCGGCACGACTTGAGCTCGCTCTTCAGCGTCGAATAGATCTGGCAAGCTAGTATTAACCTCGATTAGACTGAAACCCTCGCGGCAATTATCCATTCTATGACCACGAGGCTAGGCCCTTGTAGAAATTTGAATCGCTCATAATATTTGGCACCAAAAAAAACCCCCCCAGTATATCCTTGGGTTGTGTCGCCGCGCCAAATAATTGAAACCCAGCCGGAACCCCACCCGGCCATCTTTCACTACATCCCTTCAAAAGAGTCAAAATCATTGGAAAAGTCCATATAATTGTCCATATTGCCAAAATTCGCGTCATCAAAGTTGGAGGTAGAACCGCCATCCATGTCGAAGAAATGGTCCAGGTCGCTCATGGTGGTGGTATCGTTGTTCTGACCTGTCGAGAGGTCCATGTTGGCAGGGTCGCCGGGGCCTCCAGCACCGAAGCTGTCCATATCGAGCATCGCGTCCAGGTCAATGGTGTTGTTGGGCCCGGACTGCGTCAGCGCGTTGTTGTTGGCGGAGTCAACCGTAAAAGTCGCGTTGGTGAATGGGATTTGAGGGGCAACAGGGGCGTGAGGCACGGCAAGCGGGAGCGCCTGTGGCACGGCCACCGGCACGGTCGGAGCAGGAGGGGCGACGGCCATCGGAGCAGCAGCAGCCACAGGTGCTGGCGCCGGAGCCGTGGCTGGAGCGGGCGGGGGCACACTGGCAGGAGGAGGTTTGGGGGCCTGCTTCTGTGCGTTGGCGAGCGGGTTCGGCTTATTCGCGGGACGACCTGAGGGCGGGTTCGTCTTGGATGAGGGCTGATTCGTCTTGGGTGAGGACTTGGGCGCGGGCTTAGGGGTGGGCTTGGGCGTCTGTTTCGGCGTCTGCTTCGGGGTGGGCTGCTTCGGGGGTGGTGGGCGCTTCTGCTCGGCGGGGGCCTTGGGACGGGCGAGAGCGGCTGAAGCAGCAACAGCAGGCTTCGGCACGCCCATGGCCCCTCCCATATCGGGGAAGGGGGCGACTGGTTTGCCGTCCGCCTTCGGTATACCATGGCTCGACATGAAGGGCGATCCCCCTGTGGCCATCATCGGGGCCACGGGCACCGCAGGTCCTGTGGGTTTGAGATCGCCCAGGTCGAGGATCATAGGTGCTGGTGGCTGTGCCTGCATCGGGGCGGGTGGCTGCTCCGGCACCACCTGGTCCTTCTCTTGTAACTTCTGGAGGTCCCGTAGAAAGACTGCTTTGGCTCTTGTCTGTCCGTCTTGTCAGCCTAATGCCCTCCCCCCCTTTTGTCTCTTCTTCCAGAACTGGGTGTGGGCACGGGGCCAGACTTACAATCTCAATCTCCATCTCATCGAGAGTCTGGTGAAAGCTGTCTGTGGCCTCCTCCATCTTCTTCCTGGCATTCATAGTGATCAGATCTGCGCGATCTGGATTCGACCTCCGCGCCGACATGATCCGGCCCATCTGCACCATCTTCAGAGTCGAGCAGGCACGGGTCAGCGAAGCCAAGGTCCATCGCTATAGAGAAGCAGGCACTCACGATAGAATTCAACTGATTGGTCAGGTTGTCGGCCATGTGCCGCTGGCCAGGCTGGCTCGCGGCCTTCGTCTTGCCGCTCATCGTGATGAGATGCACCTGGCTGTGTTGACTTATGAGTGCGATGTCGCGCAACGCTCTCCTCTCAAGGGAGGAAGGGCCTGAGGAGGAGTCGTCTTCCCCGATGGTTTTGGGGGCTGGGCGTGCGACCGCTGCGAGAGGGAAGATGGCTGGGTTGCAGGATGGCGACAAGAGCAGGCAGTGCTGAGTTGATGAAGGACTCCACCTGGCTGCAACGGATGGAATACCGCGCTGATGAGATTGTAACACCCGACCCTCTCGACAGGTGAGGCTTGAATACTAAATAAGCCTGGAGGCTAAAATGGCTGACAGCTGAGCGCCGCGCCCGATCGCACGCTCTGCCTCAGCGGCTCTGCCTCCCTTAGCGATTGTCTTGCGCGGCCCCCACAGAAATTGTAGTCTTTCAAGTCCCGGGCGGTTCAGTGCTGCAGGTACAGAAACAGTTACAAGGGGGAAATGCGGTCTGCAGTAGTTGCATCTGTACTCCCAGTTGCCCGGTTTTCGTAGGATGAGGATCTGGTTTGAGAAAGCCCATTGGAGAGAAAAATGCGGGCGCCATGTTCACCTGTCTGCCCCGGCCAGGCCTGCTAGGGTCAGCTGCACTGAAGGTACTGCAGTGTACCTACTTACTCAAGTACTTACCTAGGGTACCCCTACGGTTCTTAGACCTTATTGCTGCATTGGATACTTCTCAAAGATACATATATCCTCACAGTGGTGAAGACCCCAATTGGATATACTGAGAAATGAAGACAGACTGACTGTCTATTTCATAAACAGTCTAAAGGGTAGGAGGGGGGAGAAGAATAAAGAAATAAATAGGCGATGATGGGTAGAGTTGAAGAAGGACATTGGTATAGTTGCCAGGGGGTTACTGTACTTCGTATCTCCCTGGGCGGTTGCCGGGCGTTATCTGGGGTAAGTACTGCCCAGGGTTGCGCCCCCCCCCCACCAACCTCTTCTGCATAGAACGCTATATTCACCGTCGTGATTGGCCTCCAGCCATCCTCCTCCTCCTCCTCCTCCTCCTCCTGACATACTCTCTCGTCACGATATCCTGGAAAAGTATCACTAGACCTCGATCGCCGGATCTTTCCGTGATATACACACGTATCTATTGCATCCCACCTTATTCTGTGCCATCAACTTATCCTTCACACCGCCAGATCTCGCAAAAAAATATGGGGGACAAGGTCAACGCCCAACTAGTCGACATCGACGAGTTCGACGCCATGTAAGCAATGTCGTTGCAGTGAAAGTATCGCACTCGCTAACTCTCGTGTAAGCTCGATCGAGATCCAACTTGGCGAATCAAAGAAGCATTTGTCTTCTGAGCCTCAAAACTTTGAAAAGTACCCAGGTTAGTCAACGGCTTGTCTCAACAGCATGTGCTGGTCCTGACTGCTCACGTATAACCGTAGCAAAGCTTCACGCGCACAAGGTCAGGCACAACCTAGGCGTGTCGTCTGGCCTCGTCTACCTCCCAGGTCAAGTCTCGACAGAGTGGGAAGACACCGATGGAGAGGCGCCTTTCCGGCAGCGCAGATAGTACGGTCCCTCTCTTTGAATAATCGCTCGCATCTAGCCTGTTGACATATTCCATACAGTGCCTTCTATCTCTCTGGCGCCAATTTTCCGGGCGTTGTTGTGACCTACGATATTGGCAGGGACATTCTCATCCTATGGGTTCCCGTCCGGGCGCCAGCGCGGGTGATCTGGGTCGGCGCCCTGCCTAGCATCGAAGAGTGCGCTGCGCGTTATGATGTCGACTACGTCAGGGACGTCAAGGGCCTCCAGGCTTATCTCTGTGACCTGCTTAATCCTCAACAGAACCCACCAACGCTTTATGTTTTACACGAGAGCCAGCAGCCGGACATTAGTCAGGAGCGCTCTCGTAACGGCAGAACCTTCCAGCTTGACGCAAAACGGCTCCAGCCTGCGATGGACGTCTCACGCGCTGTCAAGACGCCCTACGAGATTGCGCAGATCCGCAAGGCCGTAGAGATATCCTCTGAAGCTCATCGGGCTGTACAGCAGTCGATCAAGACCCTGTCCAGCGAGGCCCAGGTCGAGAATGTGTTCGTCTCGAAATGTCGCGAACTGGGAGCGAAGAAGCAGGCCTACCCGCCTATCGCCGGTTCGGGCCCGAATGCAGCCGTGCTTCACTACACCGCCAACAATCAAGATTTCGGGGATCGCCAGTTGATGGTTCTGGATGCTAGCGCCGAGTTCAACTGTTATGCGAGCGACGTCACGCGGACATTCCCCCTGAACGGAAAGTTCTCTGACGAGGCGAAGAAGGTCTATCAGATTGTTGCTGATATGCAAGAAACTTGTATCTCGATGATCAGGCCCGGAGCAAGCTGGCGGGAGATCTCTTTGAAGGCTAGGGATGTGGCCTATCGTGGACTCCTGAGCATAGGACTCTTGCAGCCGGGAAGAATGGGTCAGTCGCCCGACCACGCGGCGGTCAGCCTCTTCTTCATGCACGGACTGGGTCATCTTGTCGGCCTGGACACCCACGACGTCATCGACGGCGTGAGAATCCGACAGCTTTCAGGACAAAATGCTGCGAGGCCGTCGACAAAAGTATCCTGCTTTGGTGGCAAGGGACAGAGCTGGGAGCAACTGGCCCCCCTGCCCACGCCGCCGCTGCTGAAGGACATGGTGATCACTTGCGAGCCTGGACTCTACTTTAACAGGGCATACATCGAGGCCGCCTTGACCAGCCAGCCGGAGATGGTGCAGTATATCAACAAGACGGTGCTGGAAAAATACTACCCGGTCTGTGGCTGTCGGATCGAGGACTGCATACTTGTCACCCAGGCTGGGTATGAGAATCTGACAAGCGCACCCAAGGGTGATGAGATGATCAAGTTCATCAACGGGGAGAAATCATAGCAAAGGGGATTGGCGTCTTTGTAGTACAACCACAAGACCTGCAAGAAATTCCAAAATGCATATCATTCGCAATGCTGAGGGGGGGAACCCTGAAATGGTGAACCAATACTAAACGCCGGCTCATTACTGACACTTTTGTTACATGATATACGCCCCCATCAATGAAAATCACCACACCTTACCACTGAGCCCTACCCGCAAACATCAATCTCTTTCTAAGATGGCCCGCCGTACCCGAAATAGCCTCTCTCTCTCTCGGTACCTTGGGGATCTGTTCAGATCGACACCGCCTGTGAGATTTTCTTAATCAGAGATATTTCTTAGGTGACGATTTCCTCCTCTTGTAGAGAACGTAGCCCACCGCCATGACGATCTGGCTGCCGATAATGACAGCAATGAGCCGACCGTGGCCGGGCGCGGCGTGTGCTTTCACAGTCTCGTTCAGGGTCGAGTGCGTGTCTGAGACCAGATTCTTGATAGACCGTTCCGTGCTGGTGACCTTGTTGGACACGTCACCCTTCAGCTTCCGGATCTCGCCTTCAAGGCTCGAGACCTTCTTCTCAAGGTCATCCAGCTTATTCAGCTTGCTGAGCATGCTCTTCAGCTCACCAATCTGGCCTGCGAGTTCGGAGTGGCGCGTTTCCCCGATGATGTCGTTCTTGGAGAGCTTCCGGAAGATGCTGGACGTGTGGCGGTTGACGCTCTGCAGCCGCGTGTGCAAATCCGCAAACTGCGCAGCAGAGCTGGTGATGGACCCGGCGTCCGCCTCGGCAATATCATCGTCGAAAGCCGAGTCAAAATCGCCCGAGGAGCCTCCCGATCCCTGGGCAGCGGCAGGAGGGGGGTCTTGCGCCTGGCCAAAAAGTCCACCATCCTGTGCCTGGGCGCTTCCGCTGTCCTGCGACAGGACCTGCTGGGTATGCCTATCCCGCGCAGGGTCGAAGTTCTCCGTCATGACGACCATCTTAAAGATCTCAAATGAGTCTGGATTGTCCGCGCTCGCAGCGGTAAGGCCGAGCTTGTAGCCCGCTGGTATGCTGATCCTATTGCTCTCGAAGCACAGCTGTCCATCGATCTCGACCTTGAAGTTGTCCATGGTCTGCCGGAACTTGATCTGGGACGGGCGGCCCAGGTTGCGATACGCGTGGTCGCAGTGCCCAAACGACTGCCCGTCGACCGAGATCTTGCTATAGTCCTTGGTCCCATCGTTCAAGAACCCGCGCACCATCCCCGCGCTGCCGCCATACGTGTCGATCACCAGGGCGAGGCCCTCGAACTTGCCGACTGTGTATATCGAACTAGTGCCGACGTCCTGAGCGCCATCCTTCACTAGCCAAATGTTCAGGTTACCCCCGGCGCGTTCGGGGCCATTGGCACGGAAGTCGACATCGGCTGTCCACTGGATATGCTGGAGGGATTGGTCGGCCCAGATGGCAGAGCGCTGGTTGCCTGGAGCGGGTGGGGTGAGGATGATCTTGTTGGAAAGGATCTCGGGCGCATTGGGGTTGCCCTGGAGGGAGAAGCTGGGGATGGAGCCATCGTTGTTGGGACTTATCCTATGGGGGGGCAAGAGGATGGTTAGAAGAGTTTCTTGTCACACAAGAAGCACAAGGATAGAAGGGGCTTACTTGTTGTTATAACCAAAGCTCAACTCATTGACCAGAAATTGTTGTGCTGCTGCTGGGGACAGGCCCACGAGGATTGCTAGCAATGATCGCATGGTGATTGTCCTTGTTGCACTTTCAAGGTTGCTGAAAGAATGATTGACTCCGAAAGATGAGAATCGTCCTCTAGAAGGATGTCTGCCAAGGAGACTGTGAGGTTGCGACAAGAACCAGTGGTGGCAAGTTGAGGCCAGGCTGGCAAAATATCAAAAAAAGGCCCGTCACCGTGACCCGAACTCCAAGACGCCTACCCACCTAGGGTTTCCGAAGTCCAGCTTGAAAGCAAACAGGATGTAATTGTGGAGTGCACCTCAGGGTTATCACATAGAAGTGGCCTCTCACGACTGCAAAGGAAAGAATGTGGGTATGGGTATCATGTTCATGAAGTGCTGTTGTGGTGAAGGATGTCAACAAGCCGGGGAAGAGAGCATGTGTCTCAGCCCTCTACTATGTACTTAACTCTGTCTCTCTATCTTCGGGAACCTTGTCAAGCAACCCTTCCGTCGATCTGGCAAGAGGCTCAACCCCTGCAAACAGGGGATGATGTAGCTCAGGACCCCAGATTTGGAGTGGCTTAGGGAGGTACACCCAGGTACTTGGAAGCCGTTATGCCAGACACCATCAGGCTATTTCGAGCCGCCTGTACCAACTCACACAGCCAAAATAGCTTTCTATAGTGTGGGCTAAGTGGCTCATCTCATCAGACATGAACTCATCTTACTGATACCTGAGCATGGTCAAGTGCCTGAACCTGTAGGTAATCTTATGAGCGAGGTTCCTGACAGGTATCTGCAGGTACCGTAGTACACCTTAGGTGCTAAAATAGAACTGTGGCCCAAGCTCAACCTTCCCCAAACCACATCGCCTTCTTCTTGCTCCTCAAAGCCCTGAATTTCCTGAAGACAGAACTGCAGAGACAGCAGAGCAAACAGCACTCAATATCAACGCCGTCAACACTGAGAGGTCATGAGATGTGCAAATGGCTGAAATCTCCCCATCCCTCACCCAGTGCGCAATTGTTGCTGCAGCCTTCAAGGTCCTTTTGCTCCCTGCATAGTAAGCAATCCTCGCTCCTCCCCTGGTGAGATGCTCGTAAGACAGGTGCACATCAACAACAAACACGCTGTGTGCTAACAGAACACGCCCCCCCGAACAGCAAGTCCACAGATTTTGAAGTCCACCGCAACTGGCTTGCCATCACACACAGTCTTCCCCTTTGGGATTGGTACTATGAGAAGACCTCAGAATGGACGCTCGACTACCCTCCCTTCTTTGCATACTTCGAATGGGCCCTGTCTCAGATTGCCAAGCTGGCTGATCCAGCCATGCTAAAGGTCTATAACCTGAATTATGACAGCTGGCAAACTGTCTACTTCCAGAGGTCAACCGTCATTATCACAGAGCTCGTTTTGGTGTATGCCCTGCAAATGTAAGTCTTGTCTAGTCAAGTCTCCCATGTCTTCTTCTGTTGACTGTTCCCAGGTTCGTCGATTCCTCCCATGGGACATCCAAAAAGGCTGCCCAGGCTGCTGCCATCTCCATTCTTCTCTCTCCTGGCCTCTTGATCATCGACCACATCCACTTCCAATACAATGGATGCATGTATGGCATCTTGATCGCCTCCCTTGTCCTCGCAAGAAAGCAGTCTAGCTACTTGGCTAGTGGGCTTCTGTTCGCAGTCCTCCTGTGTATGAAGCACATCTACGCTTACTTGGCACCTGCCTACTTTGTCTTCCTTCTGCGAGCCTACTGTTTGTCACCACGCTCGATATTCAGTATTCAATGGCTCAACGGGATCAAGCTGGGCAGTGGCATCGGGGCTATCCTCGGCGTCGCGTTCGGTCCTTTCGCCATCAGGAATCAGATACCGCAGATTCTTAGCAGGCTCTTCCCCTTTTCAAGAGGGCTCTGTCATGCGTACTGGGCGCCCAATGTCTGGGCTATGTACTCCTTTGTCGATCGGGTTCTGATCTACCGTACGTGTCGAAATGGATTCTCAAAGACATTATCGTCGTGCGATTGCTGACCGTCACCAGTTGCGCCACATCTCGGCTTGCCCGTGAAGACAGATGCATTGAACAGCGTCACGCGGGGCCTCGTCGGAGACACGGCCTTTGCCGTACTGCCCGAGATCTCTCCGAATATATGCTTCGCCCTGACCCTGGCGACGATGATCCCGCCGCTGGTAAAGCTCTTCATCAGCGCGACGTGGGAGAATTTCATCGGAGCCGTGACGCTCTGCGGCTACGCATCGTTTCTCTTCGGCTGGCACGTCCACGAGAAGGCCATCCTTCTCGTCATTATCCCATTCAGCCTGATCGCGCTCCGAGACAGACGGTATTTCGGTGCATTCCGACCTCTGGCCGTTGCGGGACACGTGTCTTTGTTTCCCCTCCTCTTCACTCCGGCTGAGTTCCCCATCAAGACCATCTACACAATCTTCTGGCTGGTCTTGTTTCTCATGGTATTCGATCGACTCGCGCCGGCTTCGAACAGGCCGAGGTTCTTCCTGTTCGACAGATGCAATACCCTCTACATCGCCGTCAGCATCCCTCTCATTGCGTACTGCTCCCTGGTTCACGAGATTGTATTTGGGAAGAGTTATGAATTCCTGCCCCTCATGTTCACCAGCTCATACGCGGCGGTCGGTGTGGTGGGTAGCTGGATCGGATTCATGACGGTGTTCTTTACATCATGAACGAGAGGTCTGAGACAGAGAAAGATTTTATAGAGCATCTAGATCGCAAGCAAGAGAATCACAGGCAGAACATGCTCGCAAAATTACCAAGAATATGTCCAGCACCATCAACGTGACATGCCCATGGTCGTCCGAATATTCGCCATATTGTGTGTACAAGACAATGAAAAGGGTAGGGAACTGAACTCTTATGCCTATATCGGCTCACTTGATGCCACAAAGAATTTCTCACCACTCTGAAGACTGCGCTTCTTAAAACACGTATCGGGAAGACTGGGAGGGTCAATTGGACACGATGAACGATACCCGGTTGTGGGTGATGAGGGAAGCTTCCTGAAGCGGGTGGTTTGGGGCAATACTCAGAAGGGGGAGGCGCGAGCTGAACGGAGTGAGTGAGTGTGTGTGTGTGTGTGTGGGAAGGAGGGGTGTTGCCACAGAGCGTGCCGTCAGAGACAGAAGGCATAACTGAGAGGCACTCCTGCCCCCATCAAGTGAGTCGCCTCATACTGTGAACTACTCGTGCAAACATCTGGCTCACCAGCTGTCGCTATGCTACTACTACGTCCTGTTACCTCTCTCTTGAGGCCTATGATGCTCTGACGTTGATGGTCCGTAGTTATCACGTCCTGTCCCCAAAGCACAGCCAAGAAAGTGAGCATTCCTCTGGGGGTCGGTTGAAGAAGGGCTCAACTTTCAAGTGTGGTCGACATCGTACATGTGCTGATTCGTCACCCAAGTCTTAGGTCTTGTTGCACTTTGAAGAGTGTCAGTTAATAACACCTAATGATATACACCTTCCTTGCATTTTTTAGAGTACAAGAGTGTGCTTTCATGCGGGATAGTCGGGACACGACATCGATAACATGCATACCAAGCATCCGAAGATCAGCCGCCACGGACCTGATGAGGCTCAAAATGTGTCCAGGATAGATTGATAGATGGTGCAACGTTGAGGTGCACGAGACCTTCAGGGCTGCAGGCGGAGGAAGCGTCGAGCCGGAAGCAGTGTAGACGGACATGGTGGTGATGTCGCCCTTGCATCGAGCCATCACAGAGGGTGTGAGCTGGCAGAGGGTGGGTATGCATGTCTCTGGGAAAGGGAAGGTTTCTGTCCAGGAGGAGCCATAGGCGTATATCTGGTCAAGGGAAGCTTGAGCAGGCACAAGCCTGAACAAACAAGCATCCTATAGATTATGCTGTCCGTGATGACCAAAACAAGTCCAAACATGGCCAGATTTGGACATGATTGTGGTGAGGATGGAGCAGAAGCAGGAGGACGAGGGCTTGTAGGGTTCAACGGGGAGCGGAGGGACCCAGGACGGACGGACGCTAGTCTGTTGAGCAGGGATCATGAAATGACATCCCTGTCCGCGCACGCCGGGACTGGGACTAGGCACTGGGACTGGGGGACATTTTAGTAGACACCAAGAACCTGACATAAACGTCTCTGCTGCACCTCTACCCAAATTTTGTTTTCGTTTCACGACCACTTCTCCTTCTCGACTCCCCCACCGTCACCTTTTCTCCCGACACTACCAAACCCTCCCAGACCCGCGGCCGTCACCCACCAACATCGCCGACCTATACGCCCGCGCACGCCCTCGCGCTGCCGAACAGCAGCCTCGTGTAAGTCGGGTCTCTTGGTCCGTCCCCGTGGCCGTGGCCGTGGCCCACCGGGACCTGCACCCAGGCCGGGTCGGTGCATTCTCTGCACCTCCACGTCTACCCAACTCCTCTGCCAGCCCTGCTCCACGTTCCTACCTCCTGGCCACGACCGCGACTCCTCCGGCACAACAACATCTCAAAACAGTCCCAAAACGCTCACGCTATCCAATTTCAGTCCTGCATCCAGTCCGTAAGGCTGATCTTCAGCCTTGCAGATGATTTTCCCGCCCCGCGTCTGAACCGGTAGACCCAGCACTCCAGACATGGTAAGCTACCGCCCTCTTTCCAGCCCAACCACACACTTCCTCCTCTTGGGCGCATTCGCCTTGCTCACCTCCCTCAGGTCCTCTTCAAACGAAAGCCGGTGCAGTTCCTGCAGCCGCCACACGCTGAAAATGACCAAGAGGTACGTACCGTGGCCAACGTGCAACGCGCGCACCCGCCGCACCATGTACATAAACCTACCTGCTCACACACGCGCGCCCCCCCCCCCCCCCCCCCCCCCCCCCCCCCCCCCCCCCCCCACGCCGACAAATTTTTTCTTCCCAAGCACTATTTGTTCCACAAGTTTTTTTTCTTTTTTTTTTTTTTTTCTTTTT
>JACWST010000193.1:15867-52384 GCA_014850475.1 Cryphonectria naterciae
ACAAAAGTCCCTCCTACTTCCTCCTCCCCCCCCCCCCCCCCCCCCCCCCCCCCCCCTTCCCCCTCCAACCCCCCCCCAAACCGCCCCCCCCCACCCCCCCCCCCCCCACACACCCCCCCCCCCCCCCCCCCCCCCCCCCCCCCCCCCCCCCCGACCACAGGTCTGGCACATCCCTCAGACAGGTGAAATATTTGTCTCGTACGAAGACTATTTGACCAGGTATGCTTTTTCTCCTTCTTGTTTTCCAAATTCAATTGTGTCCCGTGATGGCTAATACGCGTAAACAGGCTGGACTTCTACAAGCAGGTGCGTTTGAGCCCAATCTAGACCTAAACCTCCCCACTGACACAACAAACCCGCCTTCTCCCCAGAAACGATTCATATGTCAGATTACCGGTCACTCGGGTCTAAACTTCTTTGAGGCACTGGAGTCAGAGGTCAGTCTTGTCTTGATCCCCTTTCCTCTTCTCCTCTGTGTTGCGCTGGAGAAGTGCTGACCGCCTGCCCAGCTCGCTGGCGCCCAGGAAGTCGAGCAAGCTTTCCCCGAACCCCTGAAGGGCCCCATCCTGCGACGCGTCCAATTCCAAACAATATCCCGGATTGACAACCTGGTTGATAGACTCTACGAGGAGTTCAAGTCGGACTTCTACCCTGGCGAGCATGTCACCGTCTCCGTCCTCACCGGCGAGCGGCTGACTGGCATTGTGAGGGACAAGGCAAGATTTGGGAGCAAGTGTCTTGCCGACGGCACCATGAGCCAGCCCTTCTCGCGATACTTTGTCAGCCTGGACGATCGGGAAGACGAGGAAGCCGTCGTCGACGACCACAACATCTGGCGCGACCGCAAGATCTTTACCAAGTCGGTTCTTCGATCCTTCATTAAAAAGACCGTCACCCGGGAGGCCTGGACCGGTGCCCCCTGGTTGGTGAAAGACCCGATCGCGAGTCAATACAAAATAGACACCCGCATTCCGAACCACCTGCGCTGGGAGTACAAGCTTAACGAGCGCAAGTTGGCGCAGTCACAAAAGCGCATGTCCAGCCAGACGGCCCTCTCGGCCCAAGATGCAGCTGCACTGGCCAACGGCTTTCAAGGGCCAGTTCGGCTGCCGGAACTCAAGCCCGCGAGCAAGCTTCCCAAGATACCAAAGGGCCAGGGTCAGAATGGTGAGGCGGGTCAGGGAGGCAAGGGCCACAAGAACGTCTTTGCGAAATCAGAGGGCGGCCAATTCATGCACCTGCCGCTGCCTGGCAACCCGTTCCAGTTCCCTCTCTCCTTCCGCAACAACCAGCTGGCCCACATGCCACCCGTCCTTGCACAGCCGGAACCACCCCCGCCACCTCCGCCACCAAAGTACCCCATCGAGGATCTTAGCCTTGAGCCGGGACGCTTGGTCAGGCCACCAATCAAATTCATGTGCAAAGATCCGCCCGTGGAGGTCAATAGCAAGCCAGCCGCTGGCGAGGACATCCTCATGAAATCTGTTGGCCCGCTCCTGGAGACCTGGGATACGCTCAACGTTTATTGCGAGATATTCCAGCTCGACTCCTTCACGTTCGACGACTTTGTGGAGGCGATGCGGGTCGCATCCGAGGATGTCAAGGTCCAATTGTTTGACGAGATTCACTGCGCTGTTCTCAAAGTCCTAGTGCATTCAGAAGAGGATGGTGGCAAGGTCCAGTTTCGCCTCCCCGAGATCGAGCAGGAGGAAGACAGTGAGGAAGATGAAGATGAGGATGAGGAGGAAGAGGAAGACCGGGAGCCGACGCCACAGCCCACGGCACGGGCGACCAGGAGCAGTTTGGCGAAGCTGGAGGCCGAGAGGTTGAAGGCTGAGGCTGAGGCAGCAGAGAGAGAGGAGAGAGAACTCGAGAACGCCCCAAAGCACCGCGCCGATGAAGTCCTCGCCGACTACGACTGGATCGACCAGCTCAGGAAGAGAAAGTTCAGGGACGGCGGATGGGAGGCAATCATGGTCGGACTGATGCATCAGCTGTCCAAGGATGAGCGGCGAAAGGCAGTCTGCGAGGAGCTGCTCATCCAACTGGTGCCTCGGGACGTTGAGCCTACCCTGGAGACGATCCGGCAGCATTACGCAGCTCTTGATGTCAACTACCGCATCCAGGCTCTTCAGATCCTCTGTATGCTGACCATCGAAACCAAAGCTATCCGCCGATACATGGAGGACTGCAGCGAGCACATGACATCATATCGGAAAGACAAGATTGACTGGCAGCGGCAGCGCAAGCAAGCGTAAGTTTTTATTATTATTATTATTATTATTAAATACCTTATTGTTCTTTGAGCGAGACTGACACGACGACCGCGACCTTAGTGTTGAGGAGCTGAAGGCCCTTAACGAAGAGCGCAAGATCCAGTTGCCCGACAATCTCCCGCCCTCGCCTCCTCGCAACCCGGGTCTCGATACGAATGGCGATGTAAAGATGGACGAGGCGGCTGAGTTGACTCCCAACGAGGAGGAGACCGCCGACACGGAGGACGAAGTACCGCGAAGTGTCGGTCGTGGTCTTAGGCGCGGGCTGGACCGTGCCGCAGAGCGACAGCGCCAAAAGGAGAAGGAGGAAGAGCGCAAGAAGGAGATCGAGGCCGCCAAAGCAATCCCCAAGCAGTCAAAGCAGTTCTTGAAGCTTTTGAAGGACATCCAAAAGAAGGAAGACCTCATCAAGAAGTGTGAAGACGAAATCGGGATCATCGACAACGACCTGAGAGAGGCAGACTGCGCGCGCACAAGAGTGTTGGGTAAGGATCGATTTTGGAATCGGTACTACTGGTTTGAGCGCAACGGGATGCCTTACGGCGGGCTGCCAAACAGCTCCACAGCGGACGCTGGTTATGCCAACGGCTGTATCTGGGTACAAGGACCAGACGACCTAGAGCGCGAGGGATACATCGACCTGGCTCCCGATCTACAGAACAACTACAAGGCTCAATTCGACATGACGGTGCCGGAGCGGAAGGCGAAAGAGGAGGGCCCGACCAGTGTCTACACCGCGTGGCAGTGGGGTTACATTGACGATCCAAAGGATGTCAAGAAGCTCATCGATTGGCTTGACCCGCGGGGTTTCAACGAGCTGAAGTTACGCAAGGAGCTGGTCAACTTCAGCGACAAGATCCTCAGGCATATGGAAAACCGCCAAAAACATCTGGTCCTGGGTGAAGAGCAGCAGAAGCAGAAGGACACCGAGGAGACCAATGGTGTGAATGGCAAGACAACTGCAGCAACCAGCAAGCGAATGACGACTAGGCTGCGGAAGTCGCCCACTCCGGAAGAGCCGCAGTACCGGTGTCTGCAGTGGGAGAACACCACTGCCATCGAGGAGCTGGGTCACCTGCACAGCGCACCACCGGCCCCTGCCCCACCCAAGGCCAAGCGCGGTGGTAGCCGCAAGAAGATTGTTGTTGACGAAGTCATCGAGGAATCGCCGGCTCCGATGAAGACTCGCTCCAGAAGGAAGCCTTAGGAAGGGACCCGGAATGATGCGAGTGCCGAGGAGCAACGCCAGTCCCTGTCACGTGTGCCGTCGAGACGCACGAGGAACCCACCACAAGAAGTAGTTGCCCATGGCGACGACAGCAGGAAATCTGCATATATGGCACCCCAGAGCAAGAGAGGCCGATCACAAGACGTGACTACGGACGGGGACGATGAAGAGAAATCGACGTCAGCGCTGCCCAAAAAGCACCAACTCCTCACACGAATGCCTCTCAGTGAGAAGGAGACCACCAGGAAGTCGTCGTCCCTAGGAAGGACTGGCTCAAAAAAGAAGGCTTAGAGTGTACGTCTGAGCAGTTGAATTGCCAAACAGCAGGATTGATCACGATTAGGTGACTCTATCCTGAACCCCGAGCAGTCTGTATTACAAGGTTCCATCCGAGCTGCTGTTTCCCAGTCCAATTTTAGTGGAAGACGACGAACATCACAATGCTACTGAAAGCTGGGAGGTTCGGTTCAGTTTCGAGGCTGGAGCTATGCATGACTGGCATCATTATTTGAGTCCTGCATAATGCCAAGGGATGGATTAGTGGCTGACATAGGCCACTCACTTCATAGTGCTTGATTGAAGAACACAAGTTTAGGCGCATTAGGAGGCATGCGGTTGCTGAGCATAGCTTATCATTGAAAAAAGGGAGCCAATGGCATATCTTTGTTGCTTTAACACTTAAGAGCATCTGGTACACTGGCTAGCCGTGAATATTGCCTGGGGTTCTGGGACCACAGAAGCACTGGCTGGTGCAATAGGAGTCTGTTGTTTTTGGGGAGTTGACAGTGGACTGATGAAGATTGACAATTGAAACACTGATATAGGGGAGACAGGGAGCTACCTGATGAATAAATTTAGATTAAGTACTTAACACTGCCAAGAGAGCACTGCCCATCTCCTGTCAGGCTCGGAGCCAGTTTGAGTATCAATTTCTTGTCACCATTTTGTCTTTACTGGAGTCTCTGCAGCTTGCCTATGGCATTCTTGGAATATGCACATGTATGCCCCCTGGCGGAGTGGCTGTTAGTACAACAGCCAAATTTTTGGCTCTGTCAAAGGAAGGGCAGACTGAAAACTGTTGTACACCATCCACTCAAGACCTCTGCAAAACATATCCTGAATAGTTTGTCACTAACTACTTATGGAGGCTCCAAACTGCACACATGTTTGACTTTAGATCTAGAGATTTTCAATGTAGGCGGCATCGAGAAGACAGGCAGTGCTGACCAGAGCAAGGCTGCAGATGTGATATCCTGACAACCCCCCAATAAACTGTGAGCCATTGCCTCTGGTGAGGTGCTGAAGTAGAGGTGTGGGAGCAGGAGTCTTCTGAGCAAATAGCTGGACCTTGGGCTAGCAGTTGGTCCTCACACCGTACAACGCCGCAAGATGCGCTAAAACGGAAGAAAGAGGATCCTTTCGTAAGCAAAAGTCAGAAGGTTGAGGTTGCTTACCTAAGACACACCACGAAGGTTCAGATCTCAGATCACGTGGGTGGAGCGGGTGCACGGACCTTAGGGCTCCTCCCTCTCCGCTTGACTTCTACCCGCGCCTGCAACTCAGATTTTCCACTCCAACCTTTCGACCTAAAGCGTAGGACATCGACATCTTGAGGCAGCACCAACAACGACAGGTTGCCCATCATGTCTCTCGTGTCGGGCGAGAAGGTAAATACCCACGATAAATCCATCAATTCATTCTCATCGTCACAAAAACCAATATGGCAGAGATACTGACACACGATATTCCCGCCAACAGTCGAACTTCCAGTTCATTTTGCGTCTGCTCAACACCAACGTCGACGGCAAGCAGAAGGTCGTCTACGCCCTTACCAAGATCAAGGGTGTCGGTCGCCGTTACTCCAACCTCGTCTGCAAGAAGGCCGATGTCGACCTGAACAAGCGCGCCGGAGAGCTCACCTGTACGAAATTTACCATCGCCCCGAGGGATCTCGAACTTCTCTTTCACTTGATGGACAGAGAATGCTGACAAGACTTCATCATAGCTGAGGAGCTCGAGCGTATCGTCACCATCATCCAGAACCCTACCCAGTACAAGATCCCTACCTGTACGGACTCCCCCGACCCCGAACTCGATCTCCGAATGAGACGAAGTGGATTGGCAGGTTTAGCTAACGTGGCGGCACACAGGGTTCCTCAACCGACAGCGCGATATTGTCGACGGCAAGGACTACCAGGTTCTCGCCAACGGTGTCGACTCTAAGCTCCGTGATGACCTCGAGCGCCTGAAGAAGATCCGGGCCCACCGTGGTCTCCGACACTACTGGGGCCTGCGTGTCCGTGGTCAGCACACCAAGACCACTGGTCGTCGCGGCCGGACTGTCGGTGTCTCCAAGAAGAAGGGTGGTTAAGATATACAATGGTCACTTTTGGCGTCCCGGTCGGTTGTGGGGATGGGGTCTTTGGAGGGATACTACATATGGTTTCCCTACAGCATTGCTGCTACATGGTGCGGCACGCTTGTGGCTCTGCCTTGAACAGTTTCTCGAGAACGACTTGGAAAAAGAAGGCATTGTGGTCGCTGGCATTGAGCTGGTGAACTAGCAGAAATCGGTATCCCTCCGAAAACAAAATGATTCGTGGAATTAAAAGCAGCATTTGAACGCAACTGAGTCCGTGTTGCCGATCGCATGAAGGAATACAACCAGGCATGTGATTGGATTTTGCCTTGATATTGAAACACAAGAATCATGGAACTGCCGGGGCCCTAGTCCACTTCCACAGGCTCTACGAAGAGATTTGCACATGTTCTTGACAAAGTTTGGTAGGTTGGGTTGGTATTAAGTCGACGCAGACAGACGAGAAACGCTGGATGCAGTGTCCATCATGGCACTTAATCGTCCTCTGTAGTGACGGCTGCATCCAGCACCTCCACCCTTCCCTGTCCTCTTGTCTCATCTGCTATGAAATCTGACAAGCCTTTGTATGCTCCTGGTTCGACGAATCCTACCACCTCCCACTCGCTCCCCAACACGTCCTGTGTCTCGACCTGCTCTATAAATCCCAAGATCTTGTCCTTGACCGTGCCAGTTGCCTTCTTCTCCCCGTCCTCCTCCACATCTGCCTCATCCTCGTGGTCTCCGCCCTTCTTGCCGCCCTTCTTTCCACCTTTCTTGCCTTTGCCACCTTCCTTGGCCTTTGGTGGGGCGGGAGCCTTGACTGCCTGCTTCAGCACATTCGTGGCGCATGTAATCCGCAGCCTCATGCGTGCCCTCGCAACCGGGATCGGCTGATTTGCAATCAGCGCCTTGATGGCCACCAGCGCCTGGCTCTTTGCGCTCTTGGTCGTCACCACGCCCGTCCACACATGTTCTTTCTCCTTGGCCGGCCGCGGCTTCGCCTCGCCGTCCTCGCCCGCTGTTGGTGTTCCTGCGCCGCTCGCCGTATTGCTGGCAGGCCCCTTGCCGCCGCTGCCGTGGTCCTTGTCATTCTTGTCCTGGTGTGCCTTTTGCGACAGCATGTCCATGGCCTTCTCAATCATACCCGAGGTGTAGACCCTCTTGGTGCGTGGGTCGACCAGCTTGCTCGCGACGATGCTGACGACCTCGGCGTGGACGCGCTCGAGCTCGGCGGTGCGCTCCCTGTCGCCGACCTGGATGTCGCCCTTGTTCAGGATCTCGAGGATGATGTCGTCGCGCCGGGCGCCCTTGCCAAAGGCTTTCTCGAGCTGCGCGTTGGGCGCGGTCGCGCCGCGGGCGACGTCCAGGAAGACATTGGTAATCTGCAGCACGTTGTCGAGGTCCGTTTCCACCCCTTGACGCCACTCGAGCACCTTGTTCTTGTAGCAGGCGATCTCGAAGCGCTGCTTGCCCTTCTTGAGGCGCACGAGGCTGACGTTGGTCAGTTTGATCTGGTTCGAAGGCTGGTTGATCTGGCCGCCCGGCATCTTGACGGGACCGTTGTTCTGGTCCTTGTGACGCGTTTGTGCAGCGGAGGAAAGAGGAAGATGAAAAACAAAGGAGGAGAAGGAGGGGGTCAAGAAAAAAGGGAAGACGGAAAAAAAGCCCTTTTAAAAAAAATAAAACAACCACCAGAAAGAGGTGTACTGGTCTTTTGTTCTTCGCAGTGAGTCTTGGGGATTATATTTTATTTATTTTGCCAAAGCAAGGATGCGGCAGGGCTTGGGTGGGTGGTTATGAGCTCATAATTGTTCATTTACTATGTAGAATTGATTCTCTGGGATTTTTCAAGGGCTTATCTCTTATCCGAAGGCCTGTCCATCCTCACTTCAGCCTCGCTCCCGTTTCTTAGCCCCTAGCCCCACGAACGGATGCTGACCAAGTGCAGGCTACAGAGCTACAGAAGACTCTGGAAACAGATTGGGATATTGGTGACCCGGACTTTCCAAAATCGTGTCACATGCTCGCCTAGCAGGCCTGTTCCAGGTCCTCTTTCGTTGTGCTTTGTAGTGCAACTAATAGTAATAAACCTGTGCTTGCTGAAACTGGGAGTGTGTGAGTCACGGGCGATATTGTTACGGGAATGGATGGTTGTATTTTCGCCTTCAGTAGGAACAAGGTAATCCCAACTTCCGGTACCAGGCAAGCCCCTTAGTGGTCAGTCTCCTGGCTGTCTTCTTTTTTCGCATATTGCTTCGATAAATCGTAGGACATATGGCACTAGCATCCCATAATTATCTGTAAGTTGAGTATGTAATACAAATAACTTGACCTCTGCGAGCCTAAGAGCCTTGTATCGTGAGATCTGGGGTGGAGACTGTCAGAGACAGAGGAGTGAGGTGCCAGAGAATCTGCAGGTGTTTTGTCGTCGGGGAACCTGTTATTTTGTCACACATGCACGGGAGGGATCTATCTCGGATAGGACTGTTGACCATATCACCAGACCCAAGGTTGCTGTACGTCAGCGCACATGCAATAGGGAGAAGTCCTAACAGAACCATTGCAACAGAGATCTTCAAGAGACAATTCACGTGCAAGAGATGATCCCTGGTCCGTGTTGTGGCCTCTCCTGAAGATAGGACAGGGCTGTTGGCCATGAGCTTGTTTTCAGTTGTGAATAGCAGTGGCCAAGGCTCTTGAGCTCCACTGTACCATAGGACCACAGTGCGCACTTTGTACCCTGGAGAGCTACGAAGAGGCGAATTGGGTCCCAGAGAGCATGACTGCCTACTACGGTCTGTATATTCAGCTATGTCTGTGCTGTTGGCCACGTTCTGAATCCTGCATGGCCAGCTGTTCATGATGGAGAGAAAAAAGGGGAGAGCACAACAGCCTTGTCAAATGCTATCCCGTCGATGACGCTTTATCATGGTTCTATCAGAGGATCCCGTGTGGGTCGGAGTGTCTTAGCGAGAGCCACTGAGAAGGTCACACGCGCCTATCCAGCACACCATCAGGGTCCCCAGGCCTGCAGGCGGCCCCCTGTGCCCGGTAGTAGCAGGCAGTCAGCCAAGTGCGCAAGGTATGGAGCGTCGCAACGCACAGCGCATCAGGCAGTGCAGGGGCCTCGGCAATGCACTAAACCCATCCCACCACCCCTGCGTTTCGAGGTGGCTGTTAGTACGGCACAGCAGGCACAGGCAGGTAATCGTAGGCGCCCCCCAACGCAAGCTCGGAGCTACATAGGACAAGCCGCCACGAGCACCTCTCCCTCTTCAACCTTTCCACTCGTCCTGCCCTCTTTTCCTCCGTATCTTACCTTTTCCTCCTTCTCAGCATCATCATCATCATCTATCCTTCATTCTTTATTTTGCTGAACATCTCCGAATCCCAACGGCGTCGCGATCTGAATCGTGAGTAGCCGGCACATCAACTCCCGGGCATCTAATCAGCTTATCATCTGCAGTACGTCACTGCTCTTGACGCTGCTTGTTTTGTTCGGTAATTATCAACTGCTCGTCATTGCAAACCATCACCATGAGGATCGCCACATCCTCAGCTCTGCTGGTCGGGGCGGCCTCCGCCATCAACCTCCAGCAGGATGCTCAGCAGGTCCTCGGTGGCGCCACCGACAAGATCAAGGAGGCCGCATCTGGTGCCGCATCCTCCTGGGCTGATAAGGTCAAGGACTATGAGGCTGCCTTTGGGGCCATGACCGACGAGGCCAAGGCCCTATTCGACGAGATAGAGCTCCTCGTTCCCAACGCCTTCGATTCTCTGCCCTCCCTGCCCAAGCCGAAGAAGCATTCCCGGAGGCCCGACTCCGAGTGGGACTTCGTCATGAAGGGCGCCAACATCCAAAACGTCTGGACCAAGGTCACCGCTGAGGAGGAGAGCCACCGTGTTGTCGACGGTGACCTCGAGTCCTATAACCTGCGGACCAAGGCTGTCGACCCCTCAAAGCTTGGCGTCGACACTGTCAAGCAGTACAGCGGCTACTTGGATGACGAGGCGAACGATAAGCACCTGTTTTACTGTAAGTCGGTCATCCATTGCTCCCAAATCCCTCATCCCATAGAAACTTGCTGACAACCAGTTCTTCAGGGTTCTTCGAATCGCGCAACGACCCCAAGAACGACCCCGTCGTCCTATGGCTCAACGGCGGCCCCGGCTGCTCCTCTTTGACCGGTCTCTTCTTCGAGCTTGGCCCCTCTGCTATCGATGACCAGGTCAAGGTCAAGTACAACCCCAGCTCCTGGAATAGCAACGCATCCGTGATCTTCCTGGACCAGCCTGTCAATGTCGGCTACTCGTACAGTGGCGATTCGGTCAGCGACACCGTTGCTGCCGGCAAGGACGTCTACGCGCTCCTCACACTCTTCTTCGAGCAATTCCCTCAGTATGCCAAGCAGGATTTCCACATTGCCGGAGAGAGTTATGCAGGACACTACATTCCGGTCTTCACCTCGGAGATTCTATCCCACAAGCACCGCAACATCAACCTCAAGTCTGTATTGATCGGCAACGGCCTGACCGACCCCTATACCCAGTACCCTCACTACCGCCCCATGGCTTGCGGCGAAGGTGGTTACGACGCTGTCCTCAGCGAGAGTGAATGCCAGTCAATGGACAACGCCCTGCCTCGCTGCCAGTCTATGATTAGCAACTGCTACGAGAGCAAGAGCTGGCTGAGCTGCGTTCCTGCCTCCATTTATTGTAACAACCAGATTCTCGGCACCTACCAGCAGTCGGGCCGAAACCCATACGATGTTCGCATTGACTGCGAAGGAGGCAGCCTCTGCTATCCGGGCCTGGGTAACATCGATAAGTATCTCAACAAGCAGGAGGTTATGGCCGCCCTGGGCGTTGAGACTGTCGATAGTTACGATAGCTGCAACTTCGACATCAACCGGAACTTCTTGTTCAAGGGCGACTGGATGCAGCCTTTCCACCTGTTGGTACCTGATATCCTTGAGCAGATCCCCGTGCTCATCTACGCCGGTGACGCCGACTTCATTTGCAACTGGCTCGGCAACGAGGCCTGGTCCAACGAGCTCGAGTGGCCCGGCCATAAGGACTTCAAGAGCACCAAGCTGTCGCCTCTCAAGGCTGACGGCGAGGAGTATGGCAAGGTCAAGTCCTCTGGCAACTTCACTTTCATGCAGATCTACGGTGCCGGCCACATGGTAAGCAGGCTCCCCGAACCATTTTTATCCAAGGAGGAATTGCCACATGCTAACAACCATCCTCCCTCAGGTCCCCTACGACCAGCCCGGCCCAGCTCTGGACTTCTTCAACCGCTGGCTGAGCGGTGAGTGGTTCAACTAAAGTCAAGGCTTTTGTTTGTAACACTACAATAGTAAGAGTGAGGCTTTGATGTCTCCTGTAATGGTCATGGAAAGGAAGTGCCTCCAGTGAGGTGGTACTTTTCTTAAGTTCCTCAAGGTGTGGTTTGCGACCCCAAGATTGACTGGATAGATGGGCGTTGTGTGATCAGTAGCGTTTGGAATATGAATAGATTCTCACCATTGCTTTGGTTTGTGTTCGTGACTCATCGTATCGACCCGTGTCTTAAGCCTCCTCGCTTACTCGTCTTATAAACAAGATATCAATATTGTCAAGTGTCGTATGCTTGTGGCCTTTCCAAGCAAACATTGCAGCGTGACCAAGAACCGGAACCGTCAGTCTCCAATCTAAAGGAGTACCACTATCATAACAATTTAGGCAAGGGTAGCGCGAAGCAGGGAAACAAACTGTTGATGGGATATCTTATACATGTATACATAAGACGCTTAGGTCTTGTCTTCTCTCTTTCTCTCTCTCTCTCTCTCTCTCTCTCTCTCTCTCTCTCTCTCCCCCCGTGCTGGTGCTGATTCCATACCCACTGTGGCCAGGAAGCATTGCTGCGCCATTCCCCATTCCCATTTCATCCACCAGCAAAACACAACAGCAAAGAAAAAAAAACCCTCCTCTCTTTTTCGTTCCCTTCCCCCCGCCTGTTGTCATGAAGGTATGGTATGGTATCCAGCAAGAAAAAAGTCTTTGTCATAGTCCCTCTCCTCCCGAAATGGAAAACATTCATGCGTCCAAGAAACGACTTCTCTCCCCCCCCCCCGGCCCCCCAACCAGCGCCCCTCCTCCTATACTTCATAGTGGAGCCTGTGCAGGTCCATCTTAGGACAATAGAAAAGCGATGCCATCCCGGATTTTTGTCATTTCCGCCTCCTCGCAAGGTACAAGGGAGGGAGGAAAAGGCCTGCAGGCCACAGGGAGCCGGCCAAGTTCAACGCCTATATGAAACAGTACCGGATCTCTTCCGGAATCAGGTGCGAGCAAGGAAAACGTGAGAAAGAAGTAATAAAGTAGGTCGTAGGAGGCAGCAAGTGAAGCGTTCCCTGATGGCGGGCACAGGCGTACACATTCATTCCCCGTCAACATCAAGGAAAACAGTGAGAGAGTGAGGAACGCTGGCCGCCTTGTATGAGAGCTATGCCATCACCACCAAACAAACGTTTTTGGCGGCTACAAAGTCTTTCATGCTAGTGCACTCTGAGCGCACTGCATGTCATCCAGGTCTTCACCGCGTTCGAGGCGTTTCAGAGGGTCCCGCAGCATCAACACCTGGAAAGAAAGAAGAAAGACCAGTGCAATAGTTTCTATCCCGTCGTGATCCTGCCCACTTCCTCCATGGGCGCTTGTGTGTGTGAAAGACCCCGTATCGCGAGATGGTTGTGTCAGGACCCTAATGCGTAAAGCCGGCCATGGCCGACAAGTGAGTGTAACATCTAGCCTTGATAGGCTCTTTATGCTTTTAGATGGGAATCCCTTTCGTATCTAGGCGACTCGACAATGATCATCGATGACTTGGTGGTGCGAGTATTGCTGGTAGATGTGGCAAAACAAAGGGATGGTCTTCAGGGCGACTCGGTCGCAGTTTCATACGACTTGTGTCTTCTGAAGAATTGGAAGGCGTTCATCCTGAAGCGGCTGGGGCGTTTCTTGATGGACTTCTCATGCGCCGAGTTCACCGAGCTAGCAGTCTCGACTTCGAAGATGGGCTGACCGTCTGTCTTGGGCTCGGTCATGCTCTTGGCAGAATCCGGAGCGGAAATGGTAGGTACCGGGTTGCTTCTGGGTCGTTCTATCGACTCCTGGCTGACAACACTCGTTCCCTGCGTGCTAGGTGACAGTGGCAACCTGCCGGTAGTGGCGCTGCTGGCGCAGTCACCGGTTGTTTGGGCCACGCTGCTGCCCTGGGTAGTCTGGCTGCTGCGTTGTTTGTCCGATCCAGCTGGCCGGTCCTCGTTGACAGGCTCAAAGGGAGAAGAGATGCCGTTCGCGCCCTTGTGACCGCCTCTCAGCTCCGGCGTGCTTGCCGATCTGGAGATCGTGTCGGATGGTTGAGCAGATGCGTTGGTCTCCGATGCCACTTCACTTTCAGGACCGCCCTGTCGGTGGCTCCTCTCCGTCTGTTGTTTCGTCAAGGCTTCAGCGACCTTTTGCTGGAACGTCTCAAAGTTGGTCGTGAGCTCGCCCACAGTATACCTCATGCTAGGCAATATATCAGCCACCCCTTGGAACAGAGGCAGGGCGAACATGCTCATGAAGTTCAGCTGTGACCTGAACTGGGAAGCTCTCTCGGTCAGAGGTGGTGCCATGAGCGAGGTAGGGATCTCGAGTTCCTTCTCCATGGAACGCTGCCTTGCGAACTCATCCGCCAAGATATCCATCCATTGCAAAGCCGTCTCATGTCGACGCGCCTGTCCCCCAAGAACATTAGTGTGCTGCAGCTTGCTGCCTTTTGGGGCGCAAAGAACTCTAGAGCATTTGTACGTACCACGTTGCTGATGTCTGCGCATTTGATCAGCAAGGCACAAGCAAGACCCTTTTGCTCGTCGATCATGCGGCTGTTCCAGCCTTCTGTAGAGTCGTTTGCAGATAGCTTCTCCTTCAGGTCGGCCAGTCTCTTCATGTAATCGAAGTGCAGCCCCATGTCGGTGGCCAGGATCGAGCTGATCATGAGGCCGCGCATCTTCCGATCCTCGAAAGCGGAAGGCCAGTATCTCCTGAGAATTTGGGAGAATGCGGCGCAGTGAAAAGATTCCAGCACAGAGCGATCATTGTAGAGCTGAGCGAGAGGTGCGTTGAGGGTCACGAGGAATCCATTGTTAACTCCAGGATGGCCGACATCATGCCCGATTGCGGTGATCAGCAATGTTAGCGCCTCGAACGGCATCAAAAGCGCTCCCACGGGTGATTTTGGTTGGTCGTCCTGTGGCTCGCTGAAGGGGTAGGGCGTGATGGTATTGGTGTGCAGGAGAAAGCTGAAGGTTGCCTGCAGGACATCCACGACGTGTCGGAAATTGTGATACGGCACAAAGCTGTTGTATGCGGCACGACAGGCAATGACGAATTGGGTCAGTTGATCTGCCAGAGTAGCGGTCAGCACAGTATAAGAGGGACGGCGGCCCGCACTACATGCAGACCTTTGATGCCCAAATGAGAAAAAAAGAACAGAAAGGAAGAAGGGGAAAAAAAGAAGGAAAAAAGCCCATAGTTAAATCAGCCTCACTTACCAGGAGCAATCCGCCACTGCGCCAACTCGGGCATGGAAAGAGCGTGACTGAACATGAGGGATGCCGCTACAACGAGCTCATCATCCGAAAAGTCATGGGCGCAGAAATGCCATCGGCCGACGGCGTCTGCGATTTCCGCCTGTCTCTCGGCAGAGATCGATATCCTAAAGGTCCCTAGCGAGTTGTCTTCGTCGTCGTCGTCCAGCCTGCAGATTCCCCTCATGAGCCCTGACACCATCGCCTCACGGAGATAGGCGAATGGCTTTCCTCCCGTGTCTACACCTACCCAGGACCGCTTTCTATTTTTCCGTACCTGCAGCACTGCTTCTCGCTCTCGCGCAGCAGCCTGACGAGCCTTGTACGCATGGATCTCGAGGTTCTCAATATTTTGTGGTCGAAGCGGCATGTTCATGACGTCGACAGCCCCATAGTCAAGGCATGTCCTGACGAGATCGGGCCTGCTGGCGTAGCTGGCCGAAAAGGACATGGCACCACCGTCGTCTGTGGTGCCGGATCCAAGCATCGGGCCGACCTGAAGCTTGGTGGGCGGAGAGATGACGGCGATCGGCACAATCAGCTTCATCAGCTTCAGCATATCGGCCTCGGCCACGATCCTCTGTAACAACCTGAGTCCGTATAGCTCGACGTCGGATATCTGCGACTCCTCGCGCTTCATAGGTAGTCGTGGCGATGGGTTCGAATGGGGCGAGGGCGACCTGGAGCGAGAGCTAGGCCTCCGCGGCCTCTCGGGGACCTTCTCGTTATGGGGTACGTCTAATAACACGATGGTTGGGGTATGGTCGATCCTGGAAGCATGGTGAAGGGCAGATAGGGTGGAAAGGCAGGATGTGCTGCTCGGGCAGACATGGACTACAATTTAGGTAGAGGGAGCAGTCAGCAATCTGGTACGTACGCATGCACACACACACAGAGAGAAAGAGAGAGGGAGAGGGAGGAAGAGGCAAGGGATGATGACCTACCTTGGCCAAAGGTTTCGTTCAGCAGTTGTATGCTGTCCCTCAGGTAACCGGGCTCGGCAGCAGGGGTGCTGTGGATGGCGAGGCCATCGACAAGGTCTGTGTCGAGGGGATGACCCTCGTGGGCCTGGCGATGGACATAGATGACATTGATGTCTGTCCTGTCCATGATGACAAGGTGCAAGGACCGCGACCAGTCTCGCGACTGGTGCGCCTCTGCCGCGAACGGAACGGGCTCTGGACGAGGGACAACGCCAGCAAGAGGTGTAGAGCCAGCCCGCTGCGAGGTGGAGGGCGAAGAGAGCCGACAATCGAGCTCGAGCGAAGGTCTCCCAACACTTGAGAAGATCGTCGGCACAGGCACCAAGGCTGCAACTACCTGCAGCGAATGGCGCACGCGCACGCACACACACACACACACACACACACACACACACACCTACACACGAGCTGCGTGACCAATCTCAAGCCCGTGCCGTGCCAAGTTGGTCGGTCGTAAGGGAAGCTGGTGAACGTAGGAGCGACGACGGGCAATCCGTCTCAGCGAGACATCGAATTGGAAATGTCAGCGATTTCGAGGACCGTCGCAAGAGACGTGGGGTGTAATTCCGTGATCGTCGGCCGAAAAGGGGGTTCTGGTTCGTTCGTAGAGCTGGTTGACATAGACTGGGATGGAAATATGGCAGGAAGTATGGGTATCGCGGAGATTGGCGTGGGCGGCAGTGTAAGAAACGAGGCCGGTCCACACAAAAAGGCGACTGGATTTTGGGTTCCAAGTACAAGTAGCCGTGGTAGTTGTAGTCGCACGGAGGAGTCAGTCTCGTCGGGACGAGAATTGGGACCATGTACGTAGGGGTTGGACGTAGCGTGTTGTTGAGGTAGGCCAGACAATGGCAAACAAGAGCACAAATAAATCTGTGACGAAGGCTCCGAGTCGCCCGCGTTGGAGATTGTTCCGGACGAGGCGGTGCCAATAAAAGAAAAGGGGGGGCGCGCGAAGGAATGAATGACACGGAAACGAGGATGCGATCGAGTCCAGCCGAGTCGTGATCAAGCTGCCTCGGAGAGGAGAGAGAAGGGGGAGAAGAAGAAGGAAGAGAGAAAGAAGAAAAAAGAGGCCAGGTCGAGTCTACTAGGTTTGTAGTAGGAATGGCGAAAGCTGGAGTTGCGAGGTAGATAGGCGCGCACAGGTGATCGTGTGCGTGGGTGCTTGTTGGAGCTGGAGATAATTGGGTGGGGGTGGGTGGGTGGATGTGTGTGTGTGTTTGATATGGTGTCGGTGCTGGTAGTCTTGCTTCCGGCAGACCAGGGACACGGTGAATGGTGGTGATGTTGTGTGTGTGTAGAGAGAGAAAAAGAGAGAGAGAGAGAAGCTGTGATAGGACCAGTGTCGAATGCAGATTGGCAGACTGTCCGACCTCGAATGTCAAGTACGAGGGAAGAAGAAGAACCAGTACAAAGTGAAGGGACCAGGCCCAGGTTCAAGAGTGGAAACGGAAACGGAAAAGGCGCGAGGAAGGAGGAAACAAGGAGCAGGCCGACTTGTGCTCGCGTGTGTGCTCGCGTGGGTGGTGCGTGGTTGGTATGAGAGTGTATGAATGTATGTACCGCAGTTTTTTAAAAATGGGATAAGGAACAAGGAGGTCCTCGGAAGCAGAGGCAGAAGCAACAAGCAGCCAACAAGCAGTAGACGATTGACTAACAACTGACTGACTGACTGTGTTCTGCTTCGGTATGGAAACTTGGGGTTTCTCTCTCTCTCTCGCTCAACGTCAAGTCAAATCAAGTCAGAGGGCAGGAAAGACAGTGTGCCGGGGGGGGGGGGTGAGCCATTGATTGACCCAGGCGGTACTCCGTACTTAGTAGACCCAGTCAGGTCAGTCCCAGACCTAGACCAAAAACCGAGACCAGGACCAAGCAGGTTAGGAAGGTAGTAAACTCGCGGAAGAGCGAGACACACACATAGTACACACACTATACACACACCTCTATCACACTATAACTACGGTATACACACACCCAGCTTAGCACATATACACAGCACACACACACGAAAGAGAGAGAAAAAACACCTGTACTTCTAGCACATGTACGTATATATATTAGGGTGGCAGGGTATGGAGACTGAATGCACTGTACTGTACTGTAGACGCGCACGCACATCGGACGAGGCGAGGTCGGGGAAATAGCAAGTACTATGTAAAAAGGAAAAAGGTAAAAAGAAAAAGAAACAAAAACAAAATCAATGGCAAGGATCAGAATGGATCAAATCAAGGTTAGCAAGGAATGGAGTGGGATGTACTATGTAACCATAACACAAATACAGTAAAGAGAGAGAGAGAAGCGACAATTCCGCACCCGGACGAGAACAGACAAGATAGAGCAGTACAGAGAATGGAGAAGAGAGATACACACCCTAGTCGTCCCAGCCCAGGCCCGCCCCAGCTTGGAGTAAGAAGGGGGAGAAAAGGAAAAGAAAGAAAAAAGAAAAGAAAAAGGGAACTCGGCCTTGGAAACCTGACCGGGAACGGGTCCTAGGGACGGGGACGGGGACGGCGGGACTCCTCTCCCCCCCCCCTCCCCCAAGGAACCTTGCCTTCATTTCATTTTCATTTCATTTCATTTCCATCTCATCGCATGGCATGGCATCGCAGTACGGCATGAGCAGGACGAAGGATGGATGCAGGTGGGAGGAGCGGCAGGGCAACGACAGGGGGGGAGGGGAGGCTAGCTGCAAGATGCAAGGGTACCTTGGGCTTGACGACAGCTCCTGCAGAGGGTGCTGTACACCTTACCAGTTGGGAAGGAATGGCCGAGCGCTTGTGATGTACTATGGCAAGTACTCGTAGTACGTACGTACTAATGTGATACAGTATGTAGTATTTAGTTGTAGGCACTGTACATAAGTGACTTCTCCTTGGCCTGCTGTGTCCCGTAAATCATCTCCCAGTTCGACCCCGCTGCGCGCGACCCGATCAATGATGCCCGGCGAGGGAAGAAAACTGTACTGTGTGTGCTATGTTGTACTGCTGTGGCTATTCTCTCTCTCTCTCTCCAATCGACACAATCGAGGCTCTGGAGAAGAAAAAACATCCCATTCATAGGCGACAAAAACGTGGTGGACGGGTAGAAGGGGAGGAGGAAGGGTAAATTGGCTCCCCTCTCTGTAGATTATCCTCCTCCATTCCTCTCGACAGCTGCTTTGATGCAGCCTTGATGGGGGCCCACGCAGAGTACGCATCAGGCAGGCAGAGAGAGTGAGAGAGAAGCCATGTCCCTAGGATCCATATATACAGATATAGTACATAGGATCGATGCAGCTACATCCCACAGAGGGAGTACAAAGAAAGCTTGGAGGGGGAAAACGGGCGACGAGACACGGCAGATGGATAACTGCGCTGCAAATCCCCCCCCCCCCCCCCCCAAATCTGGAGCACTCTATTCATGCCTTGGTTCATTCCTCCCGCCAACGTTACCGCCGGACTAGTACATGATAGCTGCCGATCCTCTCTCGGGACCGCCAAAAGCGGCGGCAACGGCAACAAATACGGCGCACCGAGAGGGCGAGACACAGGCGTCACACGGGAGAGAAAGAAAAAAATCAAGGGCTGAGGCGTGCCAAGAAAGACGAGAGAGACACGACGGCACTTACGGCGGTGTGAGGGGCTGCCGTCCAAGAGACAGGGAGGAAGGAATATGAGTTGTTTGGTCGTTGACAGCCTTATTGTGAGGATGATGAGATGCTGATCTTGATATCAAGCAAGAGCCAACGGGGGATGGGCAAGGGGCAGAGTCCAGCCCGGCACAGGCACAGACACAAAGCACGGGCACAGGCACAGGCACAGCACAGCACAGCACAGCATAGTATCATCTACATAATACTGTGTAATGTACAGCACAGCACAGCACAGCACGGCGTGGCCCATGCCACGCCAGCAAAATATGGCCAGGAGGCCCGACATGTTGGCCAACCATTCAGCTTCTCTTTTGAAAAGAAAAGGGGAAAAAAGCAAGATAGTTTCGGATCCTCGATCAGCATTTTAGCAACAATCAGTAGAAATCGGGGACCGGTGACGGCAAGGCAGATGCGGATGACCACGCCATAACCCCGAGAGGGAAAGGAGCATCGGCGCGGCATTGTACTACATATGTATGTCTCTGGGAGGAAGGGGGGAGGGGGAGAGGAACAATGGTTCCATACAATCAGTGGCTGCTGCAGGCAATTGATGCGAGTACGATTCGTGAACGGCCTTACTCTCTCTTTTCTTCACCCTTGACTGGGCCGCCCCATGAAATACCGTGTCCCCTACTCGGGATACGGGTTGCAGCACTACGGGCGATCGCACTACGGGTTCATGTTCCCAACGAGCAGGGCAGACAAACAAAGATACGATCACCATCAGGGCGGGTCTTGCTCGCCGACAAAAGCTTGATCGAGAAGACGAGATGGGACATCGGCAGCCCACTCACTGTGCACGCCCGCGGGTGGGAGAAAGGGCCCATCTCAACATGCCGAGGTGACTTGTGGTTTCGTGTGTGTGTGTGTGTGTGTGTGTGTGTGTGTGTGTGTGTGTGTGTGTGTGTATGGTAAGACAAAAAAGACGACGACAACCACTAGGTACGGCGTGCGTGTTGGTGGTGGAGACAGTTATCGTGAAAGCGCAGAGAGGTGCAGTGGTGCAGCAGGCCCAGGGCCAGCGCCAGCCAACAGCGGCTCGTCCAGGCGGGTCCCAGTGGACAGTGATCGGCAGGCTATGCACGAGGTGGGCGAATGGCGAGTGACCACCACAGCCAAGCAGGGCCCCTGGAAGGACCCCCCCCCCTCCACCAAGGGTGACGAGGGAGGGGGGGCTGCATGGGCTACCCCAGCCCGCCGAGGATGATGCAGCTCCTTGCAGCATCCGGTCACGCCTACCGGTGGCACCCATGCCCCACCCCAATAACCTGGGAAAGAGCGCGAGCCAAGGCGTGCCAGGCTTGGCTCGGTGTTTCCACTTGTTCCATGCGCCTTCCAGAACACTACCAGAACGACCTATCGAAGATTCCATTCCCCTCAATCTCATTCCTTTGCCACACGCTAATGTCAGGTACTTCTCTCCAATAGCGCACAAGAAATTGTTGGTTGGCCTTTCAGATTCTATTCTTGCCCGCCGCAGCATATTAAAGTACTTTTATTTGATTTATGTTTTCGTCTGGACACACTGCCCCTCTTTCTCTGCACATTTCAGCTCCTCCTCCTCTTTCAAGTGTTGGCTCCAAGCAACGGATGAAATAGTGAGGCTAAACGGGAAGCACGGGGGACGGACGGGCATAGAGGATAACACAAGCCAAAAGTTGGCTGAGGGGATCGACAGCAGATCAGAGTAGAGAGAAAGAGAGAGGGTTGACCCACCGCCTCTCCCGTCTTTCCCTCCTCTTCACAAGGTGGGATGTTATCTCATACAAGGCCGCCGATGCGCGATGGGTGTGCGCTCCTGCCTCTCTCCAGATCCACGAGGGCGTCGTCAGTGGCCACCCGGGTGGACGGATTCGCCAGTTTCTGTAGCGGCAAAGCTGTTACAAACTGGGGGCCAAGCTTATCTGTCGTTAATCTGCCAGTCATCGTGGCCCCCCAACCCCATCATCCCCAGTCTCGGCGTGACAGCGTGTGTGGGTGACGATCTCTGCCCCCCCCCCCCTTCTCTCTCTCTCTCGTGCCCCGAATTAGATCTGTCGCTCGCGAGGGTTCATCTTGGGGGGTCTGTGGCAAATTTAAATCCCCGACCCCGCCGGTTTTGTCGCAATAACGGGGTCGCCCTGCGAAACGATTCCTTTTCTGTCGACCGCGCGCGCCGTGTCATTGCAGAACAAGAAGGACTGGGACTGTCGAGAGCGGCGGGCGGCGGGCCGGCGAGCAGGCGAGCAGCCACCGAGACGTTTTGTTTTGATTATTATGGTATTGTCTGTCATATACAGCCAATGACTGCAGTTCTCCTCCTCCTCATTCTCTTCAGCTCGTCCTCGACCCTTATTTTTTCCAAGACACCCTAGTCTGTCGCGAGGGTTGTTTGGTCGCGCGAGATTTCAATCTCGTCTATTTTCCTCTTCTGTCCTAGCTCTTATCTTCCCCTTTCCAGGAATCCTAGGCGCGCAGTCCTCTCATCCGCGACCTTCCCGAATAAGATGCCCAACAGCCGCGTTCAATCCAGCCAGGAGTAGCCCAGAGGGACCACCTGCTAAATCCAGCAATCTTTCTCCCTCTTTATTGAAGAAGGGGGAACCCTCGGCCGATACCAAGATCCCGATTGCTTCGACATGCACATGGTAGTACACACAGTAAAGGACAGGAAGTCAAGCTGGTCTGCACTTCTCCTGGTTGCTCCAGCAGCACAGGGGCTTCTTGGGTGACAATTATGGACCTCTTGGGCGAGGTGGGAGGCTTGTTGATAATGCTGCTGCCTGTATATCCCTGGACTTGGCTTGTCTAGATCGGGTATGCGGCTATCATGACTTACAGATGCCATCCAAGGGACTCCTCGCGCCCATACCCATTGTATTATCATTGGGCGCTGATGATGGGGCATAGTCTCCCGACTAAAAGACCTTGGAAAACCCACCCACACCTTTTCCGCCTCATCTGACAGCTGACAGCTCGCAGTTTTTTTTATTTGAGGCCACCACACGCACGTATCGCTCGGCAGCTGCTGCAGGGTCGTCTTATCCGGCTGCAGAGAACATCCGGCGACGGCACCTTGAACGGGTATCGGAGCGCCGTCCGGTGTGCCAAACGTCTTGTCTCATCGACACGTCCGATGATACCTTTGCCCCGACTATCGGTCAAACGAACCATATCTCGCCCCTCCCCTTCCTCCTCTCTCTCCCTCTCTCTCTCTTCCTCCGATACCCTGCTCCAGCCTCTTGTCGGTCGGCCTGTCATAGAGATGTCCACTTCAGGCATAGCCCGAAGCATGTCTACATATATTCGCCGCACGATGTCCCGGATCTTGGGTGCTGTAGGGTGGGTGTGGTGTGTGATGTGTGGTGTGATGTAGTGTGTGTGTGTGTGTGTGTGTGTGTGTGACTATGGCACCCAAGGTTTTGACACCATCTACGTTGTCCAAAGTTAACTTTGATGTCGATCACCCTCGCCCCAGGTGGCCTTGCTCTGGCTTGTCCCTTATTGTTCTGGTTCACCAACACAACGTGCTTGGCGCGAGAAACCACCAGCCGACGTCGATTGCCGTGCCATGCCCCGAGGAATTTTGTGCAGAAGCCTCCCCGAGCTATCCTGGATCCTCCTTCACTCATTGGTCTCTGGTGTCGATACAGGGCAAATTAAGCTCCGGGTCCATGTCCTCTTACCCACATTCTACACGACCTCGTGTCTCCTAAAGAAGTTGTCGCCGACGACGTCTCGTGCCTCATGCTTCATGCCTCCTCCTTCGCCTCCTCTTGTTCCCTAGCAAGCAAGCAAACTCGATCAGCCATCCGGGGACGGTCGGAAGAGGGACCCCCTTTTTGCCACAACACACCTTGTCAAAACACACGTGCCTCTGGGCAGGGCATGCTATGCACACACACACATATACAAGGTTGCGACGCAAAAGCATGGGAAGGCTTGGAAAAATGCTGCACTATGATGTACACGGTAGCATCAGGCAAGTGAGGAATAGCTAAGTCACACATACTATATGGTATTAGTAGGAGTTCAATATCGTCATGGTCCCGGCAGCCACGTCGGATCTTTGCCATAGCATGTTTTTTGGGCTGGGCCTTAAAAACTAATAAGCTGTCCCGATTTGGATATCCCTCTTGGCCTCGTTGTATGTCTCGATTAACTGATTCATGAATCACACACACACTCACACACACACACACATGCTTTTTTTTTATCTTTTTTTTTTATTTTATTTTATTTATTTTATTTTTTTAACAATGTGGGCGTTGGCGCATCCGAAAGACACAAATATTCAACTCTCTTCGCAGCCATCTCTTCACCTGCAGCCCGCTGCCCCTTTTGTCTCGAAGACCATGCATGACGTAGCTCTTCCCCAAGATGACGACCATTTCTCACACATCATGGTGCTCGAGTCAGCCCCAAAATCAGTACAGTGGTTGACGATCAAACTCAGTTGTTAGAGCAGCTACCACTGGAGCTTAGGCCCCGGGGCTAGAATCTGCCGCCAGAGGCTCCGGGGGGTGTTCCAGATCCTCCCCCCTCTCGGCGCACTCCGCGTAGGAGGAACTCATGCTCAGCTAAATAAGTGATTTGTTTTTTGTTGTTGTTTTTTTTTTAAAGTTATCAACACCCTGCGAGCGAGAGACATATCACGTCATTCCTCTCAAGTTCCCTTGCCCTCCCCCTACGGGCCGGAGCTCTTCACCGGTACTTGGGCTCGGACACACAAACGTGCATGGCCCCTCATCCGGCGCCGGATGTGAGACATGGCTGCTCTCGAGGCTAAGACGGGCTTTGTCTGGTCTGTCTTCCCTTTTTTTTAAAAAAAAAGAAAATTTTTTTGGACCCAGGGAGGCAGCGGAATCGGGCTCGTGGGCCGGAAATTCCGAAGCACACACACAAACACACAAGCTGCATTCCGGTCTGATAATGTTGGGGCGAGGAGGGCAGGAGGGAAGAAAGAAGGAAAAGGAAAATCAGACACACGGGTATACGGATATACATACAACAAGGACAGAGAGAGAGAAAGAGACCAATCAACCTCCTAGACTTTCTGGTTTGGTTTGGGGGGGGGGGAGCCCTCCGTAAGGGAATAGTCCCTTTCCGACGCACACATTCGCGTTATAGCATGCCTCATGCTTGGAATCGGGGGAGGGGTGGCGTACACCATTCTCCAGCCGAGGGCCCTTGCGAACGCGCGAGAGGAAAAAAAGAGAGAAAAAGAGAGAAAGAGAGCGTACACATTACTACCAGATTGTTCTGGACCGCCGGCCGGTGGGGATTAAAGGGGCCCCTTTGGAAAGGTGTATGGTATCTAAACAAATCAAGGGGTGGCCTAGAGGGTGAAGGGCAAGGCTACCCCAGTCCAGCCTCGTCTCGTCTATATGAAGGTGGGGAAAAAAAAGAAGGAAAAAAAAGAGAAAAAAAAGATAACTCAAGTCAGCTTTCCGTCCTCCTCAGAATTTCTTTTCTTTTTCTTTCCAGATCAAGTGCAAGTGCATTCTCCCCAAGTAAATTTGCTTTTTCTTTACTTTTCTTTTTCTTTTTGGGAAAATTTTGTTTTTCGTTCCTTTCCTTTTCTTCTTTCGCCCCCGCCCACTATCGTGCAGGACTTTGCAAAGCATAACTGGGGTATCCTCGGGAGGGTTCACCAAGCTTTCTCTCAAGATCGTGAGGATTTCGGCGTCCCCGTTCGTATAAGCATCGCTCTGTCTTATGCCGGCAGCAGGTTTCAGAGATCCTGAGGGAGGGTGGATCAGAAATTAGGGATTAGTGTGGGCTAGAGAGAGGGAAGAAGAAGAAAAGAAAAATGTACAACCAATAAGCAATAAGCGAGAGGGAGCGAGCAAGTAACAACGAGACTGGTGTGGATATACTTCGGCGAGTACAGGTTACGATACTCGTGCATGTATGTCTTACATATGACATTTCCTCTATGGACGGGATGCAAAGCTCTTCTAGAAGAAAAAATTCTATCACCGTCTCTTCATGATCTCATGTGTTTGTTCTGGGTCTGTGAATGCAAAGCTACTGGCCATCACCGCCGGGTCGTTCGATGGCCCGCGCTTCACCAGGAAGTGTCATCTTTCTTTATGAGTAGCCGGTCCAATGATGCAAGAAGCTCAAGTCGTTGCCCGCTCCACTCGCCTTGCAAATTCTCTTTCCCAGCTGCCTAGTGCGCCTCCTTCCCGAACGTGACTGGAAAGATAAACATTCCCTGACATGAACAAAAAACAAAAAACATGTCCTAGTAGCGTTATGATTTCTACGCGTGTACCGAGCAGGGGTGAGGAAAAGGGGGGGGGGTGATGGTGAATGATTATTGGTCGTGCTATGTAGGCGTCTTCGACCTTAAGAAACGGCAGTCCAGGCGGTGGCCAAAGTCGCTCAAGCCGGGGCAGGACCGTTACGAAGCCCAGCTGCACCTTGGCTCTCGAGCTGTGACAGCAACTGCTGGGTGACTAGCGGGTCTATGTTCCCTCCTCGGTGTTGCTGACAGCCTCGTCATCATTAGAATCAGCTTCGTCGTGGAACAAGCGCGCGTACTGGCGACAGGCTTCTTCCAGCTTCGGTCCACCGAGCGGACCGTCGCTGCGACGCCGGTAGAACAGCAAGTATGCGTGGGATGTGATCATCCTCGACGTATCCCGAACTTGAGAGACTGAAGAGTCGTCATACTTGTACCATGCGCCGTTCTCGAAGTTTTTGGCAAAGGCAGTGTAGTGGCCGCCGCCCAGACCGCCCATGTGGTCATCGATAGCGATCAGGTCATACACCTCTTCTTTGCCATCATCCTTCTTGAGGACTCGACTGGATATATCAAGGCCCTCGATCGGAAAGTCGACAACAACATCAATCTTGTCGCGGCGATGATTGGCCGAGCTGAACCGCTTGAGATGCACAATCAGGATGTCTGGTGTATGCCATAGGTCGAATTTCTTGGCCGCCCGACAAAATTCTTTGCATTTGGGACAATACCATTTGTCATCCTCGGACAGGATTTCCTCCTTCTCAAATTCGGCCAGACAGTCGTCCAAGGTGATACCCTTGTTCGAGCGGGCCCGACGGGCAAACACCTTGGCCTCGAGCTGTGCGTCTTTGAGCGTCTCAATGGTGCCTGGCAAGAATGTCGCGGCCTTTTCCGGCCGAATGTCATCACTGTCGGGATCTGAACCAAAGATCTGGTCCCACAAGTCTGGGTTCCAGTCAACCACGATGCCCTCGCCGAGACGGACCAGGGGGCCGCCATCAGCCTTGGAACCCCACTCAGGGTCTTCATCATCGAAGAGGCCGCTGCTGTGATTTTGCTGGCGGTACCCCCGTCGCCCATTTTGTTGGTGTTGTTGCTTGTTGAACCTCTTGTGGTTCTTCTTTGAGTAGGTCTTGTACCCCTTCTTCTTGCCGCCCTTCAATCCCAGTCTCGGATTCCGAACGGGCAGTTCCTGGATGAGTTTTGTCAGTCTCCACAGTTCCAAGGTGTCTACAGTGTTAGCATTGGACGTACCGTGACTTCCGGGAAAGTCTCATCATCACTCGACTCCTCGAGCATCCTGGTAGAGACTTCGGGAGCTGGTGCGATATCAGGAGTCTCGTCGGTGCTGCTCTCCTCAGAAGCTGTTCCGGAGCCAGACGGACTTGGCATGTCCTCGTCACTTGGACTGGGAGGCCGGGGCTTTCTCGACTCGAGTCTTGGAAAGAGCTTGTCGGAGTTGGAGCCAAAGCTGCTCCAGCCACTAGGAATAACGGCACTCTCGGAGAAGAAGCTCATGTCGAACAGGCTTTGCAGTTGACCATCGAGGTACACCTTGGGATCAACCCACTCGGGCCGCCGAGTATTGAACTTCTTGAGGGTGCTTGACGATCTTTCCCGTCCACGTTAGCTAGCTGCTGTGCGTGTCAAGAAGTCACAAGAAGTGTGGAAAGAAGGATACCTGTCCGCGTCATGCTGTGCCGACGAAGTCTGAGCCGCATCCTGCATGCTGATGTCCACAATGTCATCCTCGCCTACCACAGACTTTGCCACGACCTTGCCATCTGAGTCTGCATCTGAGGAATTGATGAGCGAGTGTTCGGGGTCAGAGGCGTCGGCCGGCTCACCACCATTCAAGTATGACAGCGGAGAGCGCGTGGTAAAGGTGGCAACCTTTTCCAGGATCTTGCGGCGGATCCTATCCTCATCGCGGGCCTACAGGGAACGTCAGTATGAGAGCTCCCACGTGAGTCTCCATTGCGGGGGAGCAAACCTCTTCAGGATTCAGTGTAATGAAGTGCGGCGGTGACACGTGTTCCTGGAACCGCGCTGGCAAAATATTGTTCGATCTGTTCGACCGGGGGTTCAGCCTGTGCAACACTGGCACCGCCATGTTCTGGGCCATCTGCTCTGCGAGCGGATCGTCTGCCGAGGGCAAGTCGTCATGAGTGTTGAGCACAGACGAGTATTTGTATGATTTCTTCTTCTTTGAGATATTCGTCGGAGGGGATTCCAACTCGAAGAAGACAGGCGCGTCGTCTTTCTGAATCTCATCTGACACTTGCTGGCCGTCGTCGTATATCTTGAAGAACTTGTCCTTGTATTCCTCAGCTCCGATAAGACGCTCGACCGGTACACCCACCCGCAGGGAGAGGAACTCCTTCAAGGCCCGGATGTTGGCCGTCTTGTCGAGTTCAACCAACACAAGGACTGGTCTGTCGTTCAATGGAAAGTACTTGACTTTTCTGGTCCAGAAACTCTGCAGCGGCAACGGGAGGGTCAGGTTCGTAAATGGCTCAAAAGTGATGCTGATCTTGGCGCAAGTCGGGCAGACAAGGGTTGACTTGTACAGTCCAGTGAAGAGATCGCCGATGACCGAGTCATCGCGCGCCTTGTGGATGGCCCAAACCCTCTCAGCCAGCTCGCGGATCTTCTCTTGGTTGCCAACCATATCGTCTGTAGAATCCGGCTTCTCGATATAGGGCTTCTTCTTGACCCGGGACAGATCCTCTTGAAGCCCATCGAGCAGGAACCCCAAGAACTCCTGAGTATCCTGCTGCGACCAGCCGGAGAACTGAGGCGCATACCGACCGACGGTGTCCTTAAAATTTCGCGGCGTGACCGAGCTGGGAGGAGAATCCTTCTTATAGATCATGCCCAGAAGATAGGCGTACGCTCGTGCGACATTCCCGCCGTGGCCCAAGGGGTTGTCGTAGTTCAGCTCCTCGGCGTACTCCTCGGTCAGAAAATACTTGGTGAGCTCCTCAACACTCCTGATACACTGGAGCGCCGAGTTCATGTAACAAGTATTTCCTAGGTTCCCAAGTCCGGTCAGTCCCAACGTCCGTCCCGACCTCGCCTGTCGGCTGTGTGTTCCTGCCGAAGACGGAGCAGGGCTGTTGCGACCGCTTCGGTTGCCCTTGCCCTTGCCATCAATTGCGGACTCGACAGCTGTGCCTAGGATAGAGGCTGGAGACAGACAGTGCATTAGTGGAGTAATGAAGAGCAGTAAGGATGATGAGACTCACGGAATTTGGTGGTGCCGTCGACGGAGGCGTTTGTTGCAGCGGTGTCTACCATCTTGGAGTCCAAGTCGGCGGCACTGTCTGTGTTGGCGTTGGCGTTGGCGGCACGGGAGCCATTCTCGGTTTGGGTTCGACTCTCTCCAGAGCTCCGGTCCTGTTGGACTTGTGCGGCCCCTGCGGGGTCCTGCTCCTCTGGGAGGTCATTTCCACCAGAGCCGCCGTCTTTCAACAAGGTACTGACCCCGATGTCTGATCCAGGCTGCATGTCTTCCACGCTGGCTCGGTCCATGTCCAGAGCAACCAGGTCAGGAATGTCTTCTTCGTTGCCGTCGACTTGTGCGGTGATCGATGCATCGTCCTGGGGCGAGTCGACATTGCCCTCTTGCACGCCCTCCTCAACGCCCTCGATCGGGAAGCCGTCTACTATCAGCGCATCCTGATTGTCTGCGGTGGCGGCGGCGGCAGGGAGGGAGAGCATGTCGACATCCTCGGTCGCATCTTGATTGTCGTCGGGCGCAGCGCTCCCAGCGCGACGCTTCAGAGGTGATGCAGACCGTGGCAACTCCTCAGGACGTGACATCTTCCGCTTCTTGATAGTGGAAGACGTGGTGAAAGGGAGCTGCCCACGCAGCTCCAGGATGCCAAATTAGAGGAGACACGATGGGAGGTTTCGAAGAGGAAGGAGGAAGGAGGGGTGGGTCGGTGTCTCGACGCGCTGCTGAATGCTGAAATATGGCCAATGAGCAATCAATGTTGAACGAAGAATGCAAAGCTGCAGGGTGTCTTGTAGGTTGATTGGAAGACGAATCAAGTCAAAGGAAAATCAAATCGCCCTGAAGTGCAAATGCAACATTTAGCACCAACACCAACACCAGCCTGGCAATGCAAAACAAGAATTAAAAACAAGGACAGTCAAAACAAGGGGCTTGTGTCTGTATGTTGTGATCATGTGTGTGCGCGTGTGGGAGGGAGAGAAAGCACGCCTGCTGTCACAAGGTCAAGAAGTGAACTCGCTTGTCAGTAGGCGTATAATCGCAGGTGGAGGTAGTAAAGTGGTGGTCCCGGCCTGTCCACGCTGCTGCAGCAAATGGAGGGGGGTAAGGGGGTTTGGTTGAGGAGGGATGAAGAGAGACACTGGGTGCCTGGAGGAATGGCCATCGAAGAGGGGGGGGGGGCAGCACTTGGTACGTGCAACCTTCAAAGCCAGACTGTATTGGTAAAAGGGTGCAAGGGAGGCAGGCAACGAGGGTCAAATCCTATAAGGATGATTCTTGACGTACCTGCAACAATGAAGCATGCAGTCTGCGATTGCAAGAGCCAATGGTGCGTGATTGCTGGTTTGGAGAAAGGAGCAATCTTGTGGTTTTGGTGGGATAGAAAAGTCGATGAAAATTATTGACGTCGTGGGTGCCCTCCTAGGAGTTGGGAAGGGGAAAAAAAAGGTTAGCAACCAGAGTTTGGGGGGGTGGGAAAAAAAAAGGGTACAGCAGGTTGCCGGCCAGGCCCCCCAGAGTCAAGTACCCACACGCTAATTCAGGGCTATTGGGGTACTTGGGGGCGTGGGGCTTCCGAATAAAAACTCTTTTAAGTATGTAGTACATCCGCTGTCCTTTCCAGTACTACTCTGTACGTAGTACATCAAACTTCCTTCCGTGGATTAGGTGCGGTCAGTACCTGCGGGAGCCAAGGCCTGTGCAGCTAGCCGTTCACTGCCGTGCAGCACGTAAGTGCGTGCTGACATTACCTTCAGGGGGCGCCCATCCCACCATATCCACCCAACTTTACTCCGACGCAGCTACATACTACTATCTACTATGTGATACTATAGTACTACTACCCGTAATACTGCGGTACAGGTTAGCAAATTTGATTTCGTCAGTTGCAAAACATACTTAGGTCAAGAGTACCTATGATCGCACTCTACCCGAAGGTTCGGGCCTCTGGCCGCCCAACAGCCTCGTCTCTCGGATTGTTGAAACAACATCTGTTCTCATTTACCGTCTCGTCTGTTCTATGGGATAATCAAAAGTGTTGACAGATTCTGCAATGACACCACTAATCCACATGATGCACAATCGTACCTGATGCTGAGGAGGTTCCAGTTCTTCGTACAACGAGAGCGTGCACATATCTCCTCCATGATTATGTAGTACAATCCATCCATAAGAACTTCCCTAATGGGCAATCCGTCACTTAGAGCTTCGGGTCTAGCTCCTCGTACTCCGTCAGGTCCTTGACCGGCCTTGCGCCCGCACTGACGGGCAGCCGGGCCTTGAAGTCTCTCGGGTCCTCGATGAAGCTAATGGTCGTCCCGTTCAGCGACGGCGGGTTGTGCTCCTCGTGGGCGCCTTGCACACCGTCAGCTTTGGGCGACAGCTTTTTCCACACCTCTACCGCAGCGTCGATCTTGGCCTCGGCAACCTTGAGATCGTGCAGGAGGTACTCCTTGAGACCTTTCACCTCCTTCTCCTCGTCATGGCCCGCCGCGCTCAGCCGCGCCTGCAGATCCGTGGCCGCCTGGGATTCACGCTCCGAGGAGTCGAGGTCGAGTGTTTTGACAAGCTCCGAGATCTGCTTGGTCGACACATCACTCGTCGCCTGCGCGACCATCCATACAGAGAGCTTGGCCCGGGCTGGCGATGTCGGGCTGATGTAATGGTCGAAGAAGTCCACCATGTCCTGCTTGGTCAGCTGCTTGACTTGGCTGGCTGCCTTGTGATCTGTTCCCACATATATGTCAGCTCGCTCGGTCAGAGAGTCAGCACCTGCAATGATGTGTTTTGTGTCCACTCACGCAGGTCAAAGTCGTAGTATTCATTGGCGATCTGTCCCCAGAGGCGGTTGGTCTCCTCATCGAGGTTCTTCGTCTTCTCGAGGAGCTTGATGACGACACTGCGCTTGTGGCCCTCAAAGTCCGAGTCGCTCATCGTCCTCAACGTCTCCGCGGACGTTGTCAGGAAACTTTCGATCCTGGTCTCTAGATACTGTGTCGTCTTCTCACTCTGAATGATGAAGCGGAAACCCAGCGTTGTCGCGCTGGTCTTGATGCCGCTGAACACGATGTAGCCCAGCTGCTCCTTGGTCCGAAGCTGGTCGAAGGCGGGCTCGTGGAGGATCTGGCTCAGCAGCAAGACCTTGGACCGGAGCATATGCTCGTGCTTTTCACCCACAAACAGGAAGTACTCGATGCAATGGTTGACATTGGCAGGATCTCCCAGGGTTTTCTTGAACACGTAGTTTGAACCTGGTGGGAACAGAAACGAGCGCCAGATGGGCCACTGCGTTTTTGGCAGCGAGCGCGTCTTCAACCTCTGCTCTAGCATGTCTGTGAGCCGGAGGGCATCTTCCTTGTACACATTGCCGTGCACCACAGCTTCAATGTGGAGTTGCGAGAGCAGTTCCTTCTGGAAAGCTCTGGTCGACTCGCACGTGACGATGGGCAGCTCAGCGGCAAACTCTTCGACCGTGAAGTCGTGCTCCGTGGTCAGCCAGTAGGTGTACTCTCCCACCTGGTGGAATGGCTGCTGGAGAGCCCAGTTCCTATACGCCCTGCTCACACGTTCCTTGATGATGGCGAAACGGTCTTCCTTAATTTCCAGATCTCTCATCGTCTTGAGCACCTGCTCGAGCAGCACCGGAAGCTTGTCGTTATACCCACCGACCTCGAGGAACAACCCCCGAGAATCCAGTGAGACGTGGTACTGCAGGCCCGCCAGTTCTGCATCGTACGAGTATTCCTCCAGCGCATCCCGGACAAGATCAGTAAAGATCCTCGCTTTGACAGCGTTCTCCGCTGATGCGTATATTACTGGACTCTTGCAGCTGACGATCAAGTTCGCCTTGGGCACCCAGAACTGGTCGTCCTTCTTGTACCACGTACGCGCCATGCCGTCATTTCTGACCAGTTTTGGCGCGACCGCAGGCTCCTTGATCTCTTTCTTTTCCACCTCGAGTTTGGTGGGTATGAACTGATTCTTATGGGGCATGTGCAGGTTCGAAATCCGGTCCGCTGCGGTGCTCGAGACAGCTTTCTTGATCTCCTCCATGAAATCACCTGAAATCTTCTCAGAGGCATACTCCGTTCCATACCACTGTTCCTTCTTATCCCATGTTCCGGGGTAGTCACGGGACACAATGCAGATCCGGAGGTTTTCCGGTCGCAGGCAGTCTATGCCCTCGCGAATAGCCTTGGGGTCAAACTTTCTCAAGCGGCTGGTGCCGCTAAGCAGCCATTCCCGTGGCAAAGGCTTCTGCATGATAGCGCTGATCTTGCTCGTAAAGCGACTTGCCGGGGTTTTCTGTTTGAACTTGAAGTCCACATCCGCCATGCCCTTTTGTTCCTCCCAGATCCACTCTTGTGGCTGGGTCTCGCACAGCAAAGCGACATATTGGAAGAATACCTTTACAATCTCTCGGTAGTTTTTCAACCCCTGGCGCAATATGATCAGCGTTGGGAGACAAAAGCACGGAGGGGGCAAGAGTGTTGATTTACCTCCTCGGTCAGTCGAATTTGACATTCGAACATTCCAGGGGATCCGGGGCACACTGGGTAAGCTCCAGCACTCAGACCGTTTGCCCAGCCCTTGCCCTTGATGTAGGACATAATGCTGCCAGGACCTTCATGCCCTATCAAATGGCTAATATACCTACTAGGCAGCGACTCAAACAGCTCGTTCTCATCTGGAAATGGGAAGCACAGGCCCAATTCTCTAGAGTCCATGACTGGCTTTGCGAAGATCTGCGTAGCAAGCTGCTCAGGTCCCAAGGGCGGCGCATCCAACCACCTATTGGGCTCCAGATTCTTGTCTTCGATGCCCGAGAAGTATTCCACGACCCAGGCCTCGAGAAGCTCCAGAGGCTCTCTCCCTAGAACCACGAGCTTCATCCGGTTGGCAGAGTAATGCTTCTCATAAAACTCGATGAACTTCTGCCTCACATTGATCCCTCGAGCCTCCGGTTTGGTCTTCAGGGTGTCAAGACTACCCGTGGAGAAATAGCAGTAGGGGTGTGCAGGGTTGGACAAAGATTTCTCAAGCTGATTGAGCCGCCACGTGTCGCTCTGGAGGTTCTTCTTGTTTTCAGAATCCACAGCGCGAAGCTCGCGGTCGAGGGTTGACTCGAGAAACAGCGGCTCAATGAAGAACTGTGCAAATCGGTCGAGACCGCCCTTCAATGGCGAAGGGTTTGTTGCAGACGGTTCCTGGTCATCACTTGGTCGGCTTCCAACCTCAAAGTAGTAGTTGGTCGACGTGGCCGCGGTGTACGCGTTGGATGATCCAGAGTGAGCAGAGAGGTACTGGTTGTAGGCGTTTTCCTCTGGGTACTTCTTGGTGCCCATAAAAAGAAGCTTATTGCAGGTCAGTATGTAAATTTTGACATGGCAAAGGGTGGTGCTGCGCGACCTACATGCTCGACAGCGTGCGCCATGCCTGGCATGTCCGCATCGTCACTAAAGTTTCCCACGTTGACGTCCATGGCCGCACTGGCCTTGTCAGTCTTCGCATCGTGAACTATCAGTGCCTCAAGCTGGTTCGGGAGCCGGATGACGCGATAGATCCGATCGTCGAGAGACGGCGTCTCCAGATGGTCAGTTACCAACGCCGCGGGGCGGAGCTCATGTTCTGCGAGCGGCATCTCGTCAAGAAAGGACCGGTGGCGAGAATTGGCAAGATACAGAGATGAGTGCCGTAAAGAACCGACTTTGTTCGTCGGTCGTGGGGTTCCTGACCAGATTTTGCGGCCGATCAGAGGCCAAGGTCCAAGGACACGAGGGGCGAGACCAGGTGCGATGTTTCCGAAGGGGCGGGATGCTGGAAGGCCGTGAGTGGGAGAGCACCTTATTGCCCGGACCAGATGGGTCAATCCAGGCGTAACAACGGGGCTGGTCGTCTGTGGCGAGACCTGTGCGACTTTGTGTGGAGAGATGATGCTCACACCAAGTCTATGACCAGAGGCCCTGGATCGTGGCGTTACAGTAGATCCGAGTTCCAGAGAGTCGACCCCAGGCTCTAGAAGGTGAAGAGACCCACAGGCAATGTCAGGGCGGGTGCGCAAGGCTCTGTACTCGCCGCTGTCGAGTCCCCAGTCAGCCTGAGAAGATCGCCACACAAGCCGTGGACAAGTCAAATTTTTGTGTGTCCGCCCGACGTGGTACTCGTAGTAACAGTAACCTACTGGAGATTCCTGGTGTGACGATGTCAGTTGAGATCGAGTGGAAAATGCTTGGGCCGAAGAAAGGGCACACCAAAAGGGCACCTTTTTCTCTTTTTTTGTGGTCGAGGGAGACAATTGTGTTTCACCGTGGAAAATGTCGAATGGGGATAACGGAAGGGGTCACGTAGCACTTACTTGATGGAAGTCTGCCGTTGGCCGTTAGCGTTGCCGATGCTAGTGTTGCTCGAACGCAGACAGGAGCAACCCGGAAATCTCATCTAGTTGCTGCCTCGGCACCAAAGGGCAAAAAAGAGAAGAAGAGAGGGGGGAGGAGGAGGAGAAGTTTTTTTTTTTGAACGTGGACGTCGATGTAACAGATTTTAACAACAAAAATGGTCCAGGAGACGGATGAGATGAGAAGGCTTCCCCAAACTGGAAAAGAGGAACGCTGATAGCGAGGTTGCACGTTGAGCGCTACAGGCTGTAGAGAAGAGTGCAACTCCTCAAGGCCCAAAGCCCTGCCCTGCTGATGAGTTGACGAGTAATGGTAGTAAGCAGATGCCTGTGCAAAGGAGGACCTTGACGGCGTTGGAATGCGGTTGTCGCTTGGCTTGACTGTGCGGTCACTGGGTCGCCTTTTTTTTTCTTTTTTCGTGTGTGTGTGTGTGTGTGTGGTGACCTTAGCCGACGATCACTGCAGTAGCAATAAGGGCCCTGATCCAAAGTCAGCACATGTACCACAGCACCCAAGATTCGTAGAAGTACATCGACGGACTGGCCCCCAACCATGACTGATCTTAAGAGGGCTGAAAGCCGCTCTAGCCCATGAAGTAAGAAGGGGGGGAAAGGAAGGGAAAAATAGGATAAAGTACGTGGCAAATTGCCTACCAGAAAGAGCATCTGGGGAAGGGGGGTAAAACGAAAGACCATCATCCGTCTCGTTGAGAGGTGGTCATGCTCGCAATTGGAGGTACAGGAAAAGGCGAGTGAGTATGAAAAGCATCCAGCCTATTGAGGTTCCCTTCACACTACCCTCCACACCTTCGGATTGGGAGTGCTAGAGCATTTTGTGTAGGCTGTGGACAAGCCGAAGGAGTTGCAGATGAGATGAGATGGAATCAAGACTTACTCGGCGATTCAATGCCTCTACCACCAACTTTTCACCCTTGCGCGCTCGAATCCTTGGTAGTCCTCGTGTTGAATTTTCCAAGAAACAAACCCCCCCCTCTTTCTCCAGATTTCTCGGATGAGCTGGGGAACACGGGAGCGCACAAAATATCCGAGGATGTGCCCACGGTGTACAGGGAGAGAAAACCAGCTGTCGTGACGTATTGTATTTGTATCACCGTGGCGGGTAGACCGTATTTTCAGCCTTCCCGGATCGCCGGCACAATCAAGGGAGCTCGAGAGGGCCAGCAAGATGCCTTAAGCCTGCGAGCGGTGGAAGCAAGATGGTAATATGGTTTTCTTTTTTTTTTAAAAATTTTTTTTTTAAAAAAAAAACTGGAATTCGTGACAACGGCGCTGCGCTTTCCTCAAGAGACAGCGGTGGTCGTCGGGAGGCGGCGCTTTACCGCTTTTTAGCCACGAGCAAAGGCGACCTCATGCAAGTCGAACTCAGGGTCCTCCTCCTCAGTGCCACCCTAGCTACGATCTTGTCGATGAGTGGATGGATCGCGGGGGGGGGGGGGGGGGAGGGATTCATCGCTTGCATCAGGGTGTCAGGGGTTTTAGGGGCCCTCCCTTTCCTTTGTTTCCTCTTGTTTCCCAAGACCTTTTTGTGTTTTTCTCCCCC
>JACWST010000193.1:52394-73924 GCA_014850475.1 Cryphonectria naterciae
CGCTCAGTCGGCCACCGTCCCGGCCCCCCCGGGGCGGCCCGCCCGGCGGCCCCCCCCCCCCGGCGCCCCGAAAAAAGGAGGGGGGGGGGGGGGGGGGGGGGGGGGGGGGGGGGGGGGGGGGAACGGATTCATCGCTTGCATCAGAGTGTCAGGGGGTTTAGTGGCCCTTCCTTTCCTTTTGTTCCTCGTGTTTCCCAAGACCTTTGTGGTTGTTCGTCCCCAGTTTGTCTCGCGTGCCCCGGTAGTATATGATGGGAGGACCACGAATCGTTGCGCCTCTCTGCTTTTCGAAGGTCACATTAGTCGCTCCAATTGACCAGGAGTGGCCGACAGTGGCACTTGCACTCAACATGATGTGAGATGGCAACAGATCATGTGCCATCCCACTGCGTGCTCGCGATGGTGTGCATCGCATCTGCACGGAATTACCCACTCAAAGTGGACGAGGTTCTCCCCCCTCTGTGGTAGGCCTTTTGACCTTGCTGATGGCACAGCGTGACAGCAGGAAAGCACTAATGCTGTGTCATGGCATTGATTGATTTTTTCTGCTGTACGTGAGTACTCAAATCTGGAGACCAACATACGTCCGTTTGCCAATAGAAGGGGAGAGAGACCTGGCTGCAGAGCGTTCACTGGATGGTCTGCAAGTCCAGGGGCTGCTTAGCTCGTTGTTATGCCATGTGATCTATGACACGAGTTCCTGCAAGGGAAATGCAGGCAGACTTTTCATCATGGTGTGGCACGTTTAAAGGAGGAACAAAATGTGTTGACTTTTGATTTGCTTCCGTGTGTTGTAACCCACCTATAGCTACTGCGCCCAAGTCTACTTACGACTCTGACATTTCTTCAGGGTGCGGCGCTGACTCACGATGAAGTGCTACTCCTCTCCTCGTCTGCTGTAGTAGTGACCCAATGGGGGCCCCTTGAGCTATAGCAAAGCAATTGTTGCCAGGAATGGCCCCTGAAGAGTCCCATCAGGCTTGCTTATTGCATCGGTCAGCTTGAGCAAGCCTGAGTTTACTAATCTCAGATGATGGTCTCAAGCCTTTGCAGGAGCCATGCCCATGTTTTATGCATGTATGGAGGAGTATGTATGAGAGAGCCATAGTCTGGAAAGGAGACCTTGGAGGAATTACAGTGCACCAAGGGATGGACTGAGCGCACCTCTTGCGGGTCTGCGCTCAGCAAAGGACAAAGACCACGTAGGTACGTGTTGCTAGGCTTGACCGCCTCAAGGTGCAACGATCATCGCCGTCCAAAATTGCCCTTGGAACTGTAAGACCCCGCACCAGAGATCGAGGTGAGCTTGTTCAGCTTCACCACCTTCTCTCGGCGTTGCGAAGACAACTTCCTGGCTCGCTCGCGCTCGGCTTTCTGCTTCGAGCGGAGTTCATCACGCTTTTGCACTCCGTAGCTGGCACGACCAGGTTTCTCCTGTGTTGCCTCCTCGCTAGACTCTTCATCGGAAGAATATGATGAGTCAGAGTCATCAGAGTCGCTGTCCGAGTCGCTATTACTGTTGCTCTGAGGTGAAAAAGAAAGAAAGAAGAAGTCAGCATATTTCGGCACACCCGTCTCTTATGCGAAACTGCTTGCCTTGTCTCTCTGGACCTTCTTCCTGGGACCATATGTCCAGAAACTTGGTCCGTCTGCTGTCGACGTCTCTGTATCCTCTGTATTTTCCTCTGGGCCTCCTCTTCTATCAATCTGCGAGAACCCAACCTGCACAATCTTCAGCGGGGCCACCGCCTGGCGGTCTGAGCGAGGTAGTTTCGCGGCGTCGAGAACCCAATGTCCGTCTCCCAGCTGCTCAGCCACCTTCGCAATGGCAACCTGGCGCTTCCGTTCTTCCTCATCCAGCGCAGCTCGCGCTGTCTTCTGGTCGATCACGTAGCTTGAGGGTTCGGGCTCGCCCATGGACGACCGGCCTGCTGTCTTTCTGCGTTTCGAGGAGTGGCCATCGTCGGAGGCGCTTGTGCTCGGTGAGGTTGGTGATGATGCTGCCGCAGCTCTCTGCATGAACTTCATGGTAAGTAGCCTCTGAGAGGCACCGCTGGGTGTGCTTGGAGCCATCTTGGGCTGTTCGAGTTGCCTTGTTCGTGATCACGCAGTTGATCGAAGACAAGGGTAGAAAGACGCTGTAGATGGTTGTGGTCCTAGTGTGCGATCTAGAATGGACTGGTGACAAAAACAAAACAAAGAAAAAACAAAGAAAAAACCCCGTCCTATCTTTGATAGAGTACAGGCTAAACTGTATATCCAGACGGTCGCGAGGTGCAGAGTCGGAAAATCAATGTTCTGGAAACCTTCCAACCTTCTTTTTAGTTGCACAGGCCTGCTCTGCCCCGGCCATCAAAAGTTTGAAAGGGACCAGGATCCCTGTAGACACAAGAACAGCTCTGGTCAGCCAATCAGAGGACGGCTAACTAAGCCGCCGCAACCTCGCCTGCACTACTGACGTTCGCGAGACGGCCTCGCTCCAAGCTTGCGACCTCGCATTCCTCGACCACGCCCACCCCTCTTCTTCCGGCACAACGAGGACACCACCGCCCAAGATGATGTCCGCAACCTATTTTCGGTCAGCCCGTGGGCTATCACGCCTTGTCCAACGTTCATTCACCACAACAGCTCGCCAATTGGAGCAGAAAGCCGTCACGCCCGCGCCGTCGACTGAGTCCCCAGTGCCTAAGAAGGAGAGCCAGGTGCCGACGGAACTGCCCCAGGCGCCTAACAGGAAAGAAATCTGGTCACAGAGTCAGCGACCGCGCGATGTCGCCATGACCGGTCCTCGCTTCGAGCAGACGGACTTCGATCTGCAGGTGCGTCCCCCATCCCTAGGCCAGCTCCCACGTCCTCCAACGTCCGGAGCCCCTCAGACAGTAGTAGACTTGCTAACACACGCCGATATAGCCTCAATCCTATTCCGCAATGGAGCTCGTCCACAAGCAGCCTGTCCGCTGGACGCACGACCGTGTGGTGGCCTGCGACGGCGGCGGTGGCCCTGCTGGACACCCGCGAATCTTCATCAACACCGACAAGCCTGAGATTGCCGTCTGCAACTACTGCGGTCTGCCATATGTGTGTCTCGAGTCCCATCTTCGTGCATGCAGGCACTCGTAAGATACTGACTAGTGTCCTCTCTAGGCTAACGAACACCACCGCGAACACCTCGAATCCCTACCGCAGACATCATACCCTCTCGAAGACACCGAGGGACTTGGGGCCACTCCGCCTCTGTCAAGGCCTCACCCGCCTCATTAGACCAGTAGCTTTCTAAGTCTAAGAGAATGGGGGAGTGCACATGTACATAGAGCTGTTGGTAGAAATCGGGATCGTTTCTGGGCACCAATGATGCCGAGCTGTTCCAAAAGCCGGCCTGCTAGATATCCGTTTCTGCTCCTTAAGTTCTAATCGCAACGCTCTTGAAGATTCTCCCGTAACCTCAGCGGCCATGCTTAAAGGTACTGCGTCAACCACTCTCTTGACTCGAGTGTCTGATATAGCTTGATTGATGTGCACCACCAAGTGCCCTCTTTCGCGGCCACATGTAGAGTCCAGCGGCTGTTGGTCAGATAGTCTCGCCTCTTAGAACACATGTAATTTCATATTTTTACACGGGGTGCGCTAATTGTCCGAAGCGATTTAAATAAACGTCAAGTAACCCCAAATCACCCTATGCCCGACTCCCGGCCTGATTTTTCGAGGTTGGTTCTCTCTTCAGCGCCGGTACTCCCAGTCATTCCATCCCTTAGACTGAGAGTATCCATCATCTTGACCGTTCCGGTAGTACTGCTCACTTCGATACGAGCCCCAGCTACCGCGGCGACAATCATCACGCTCGCGACGGTGGTCTAAAGACAATTCCTCACTGCCACGACCGTGGGGCCCAGCAGAGCTGTGGTTACCGGGCCAGTCCTGCCTGTCACGGCTTCGCTCTCTGTCATCGTAATCGTACGAGTATGAGTGATTCGAATATAGGTCGCTGTGTGCATCATGTCGCTCCTAGCGGTTGTTGCCTCCTCGACCGCCTCGGAATCCTCGTCCTCGTCGACTGCTGTTTGTATTGCGGACAGGTCCCACAAGCTGATCGCTGTACAAGCCTCCGTTGCCTCCATCGTCCACAGCCATCGGTTCGAAGCCCATTGATCCGTCCACAAGAATACCGTTGTTTTGGGACGGCTGTGACTGGTAGCCATCTGATGCCGGTACTGGTCTCGGTTTGTGGACAGTCAGTGTGTAACTTATGCCAGTTCGGTGATCGTAGTCCGTCTAAAAGTGAAGCATGGTCAGTCACTGTCGTATAGACTATGACACATAGACGGGCGACGCCGACAACCAACCTCTTTGTTGTGGAAAACCCCATGAACTCGATCCGCGTCCTCCTTGGTCTCACAAGTGAGATCGGCATCCACCGTTGGTGAAGTCCGAATGAGCTGGCAGCTATGCACAGCAATGCCCTGATTCCGCGTCGCCTGATCGACATCGGCAGCCGTTGTACCGGGAGCGAAGCCCCGGACTTCCACAACATGAGGACCTGCAAGTCCCTTGATTGTCAGGCCAGTTGCCGGGCGTGGTCCCGCCCTTGCTGCTGCTCCCGCTACTTGTAAACCTCCTCTTCGTGGGCCATTGAATTTCCTATTGTTCACGATATTGACCTGCGCAGTCCCTGGGTTCTGGTTCTCACGGAACAGAGCATCTGCGAGACTCTGGGCATTGAGGTTGGCACGAAGGTTGGGTTTGGGTCGAGTAGCGGCGCCGCCGCCGCGGTCAGACATTCGCGCTGCGAGGCTGCCAGGTTTGGCGACGGTCTTGGGGGATGCAACCCTCTGAGAATGACGGTCAGTTCGCACAAAACGCAACTGGTTGCGTTGAACTTTGACGAAAATTACCTTGTTCACTCCTGCGCGGCTGGAGACGGGGCCGCTTGCGCCATTTGCTTTCTTTGGAGCTGTGGGTGCGCCCTTCTTGCCAAATATCTTGTCCGCAGTATCTTGTGCCTTCTTGCGGTCACGACCTGCGTGCGAGCGAGGGAGAGAAGTCAGAAAAGTCGACTTTAGCAAGAATGAAGGGCGCGGGCGGTTGAGGCTTACTCTCGTTGATCATCTTCTGTAGATCAACCGCAGCTTTCTTTTCCTTCGCCATCTTGACAGGATGTGAAGATGAAATTGGTTTAAATAAGCAGAGGGTGTCGATCCACCTGCTCCCTAGCGAAAGGAATGCAATGCAAGTGGTAAATATGAGGGTCGAGTGGATAGACTCTTTGAACGTTTTACACGTTGCCAGAGTTGAGGCGCGTCGCGAGCAACGTCTACGCACTTACTGTTCACTGCTAAGTAAAAGCGCTAGTCCCGCCCCAGGGATTTGAGTTCCCCGCGCTGGGCTGGACGGACCCCTGTCCAAACTTAGCATTAACATACTTTCACAAGCCACGGGTGAGCTCGCGCCACAGTATAACGAAAAGCTGTCCTTGAGCGTCAACACCACAAGGGCTGATCAGGGTCACACTCCTGCATGACTTTCCTTGTGCTGCGCCAGCCTTGTCCAAGAAGATGGCCCGACTTACCTTCGACCCTCTAACCCCTGGGGCGAGAACAAAACAGCCGGATCCAATGGTCGATCTTGATCGCCTCCTCAACCGCCTCCAACAGACGATCCTGAGAGCCGACGCAGACCGGGAGCGGAGGCTCAGAAACAGCGAGTATGAGCGTCAGAAGTTAGCATTTGTGAGTATCAAGAGCAATGCAAAACAAGACATTATCTGTGTGCTAATTTTTGGCTCCGCCCTTTAGAACATCGACTATGCACGAACGCTGCTCACGAGGATGGACCAAGATGCCTGCTCGATCAAAGTCTTGACGAGGAAACAGGAGACGCAAGACGACTTGAAGCGGAAACGCGAAGTTCTCGACCACATAACAAGCAGACTGAAAGACTTGGAAGAGATGAGTACGCATGTCGACGATGATGACACGGGTTCCGAGGCAGACGACATCCTACACGAGATCATCATGACACCTAGTGAGAGCATGGACTCGCGGTCTACGGATGTGGCAACGCAAGTTACTGGAGAATGGGATGAATACGAGGATGGGCAAGCAGCGAGGTCTCCGGTGCAGAGGGACAATATCGTCGAGACCCTAGACGAGATTCTAGCAGAAAAACCGGATGTCATCACATCACATAATCTGCGATCCAGAGGCAAGCAGACGACAGCATCATCGGACCCGGAGAAGAAGCCACAGGACCTAGACACGGCACAGACTACCGGCGCTACCAAATCACTCTTATTTGGCAACCGCTCGACGGAGGTTTCTGATATTTCTACCACCGAAGCGATCCTAGACCACCAGCGTCAGGAACAGGAAGTCGTGACAGAGGATCTTCTGAGGATGGCAAGTCAGCTGAAGTTATCCTCCCAAAAGTTTGGTGAGGCGCTACAGGAGGACACAGAGGTTCTGACACGGGCTGGCGAAGGTTTAAACAAGAATGAATTGAGTCTGGAGGCAGCCGCGAGAAGGATGGGCGCAATCACCAAGATGACGGAGGGCAAGGGCTGGTGGGGCCGCATCATGCTCTACGCATGGATTTATGGACTTATGGTGGTCATGATTTTGGTTGTGTTTGTTCTACCGAAACTGAGGTTTTGAGATGATTTTGTGTTCTGCATTCAGAGGCTTGCATCATGATGATCCAAGCGAGGCATGCATGGCGTTTGTGGTCGTCATATTGCGGGTACTTAGGAAGCATTGCGATTGGTTTTCATTCATGATTATGCAGATGGATCAATGCGAGTCTAGTAGGTTGCAATGCCCTACGGTCTTCCTGTCCCTGCACGAAGTTCTGTCGTCCATCACGCGCTGCCCGCCCACATAATGCATTCCCAAATTGCAGTGAATACGCACGCAGTACTGGATCAAGATTTCTTCTACAGGAAACTATCCTGAGAATAGAAGATATCCGGTCTATTTCTGTGGAATGGGTGGTGCTCGTACCTATTGGCTGGGGGCTAATTGAACCTAATCCTGTTCATACAAACCTTCGTTTGCGATGCCACAATGTCAGTTGAGCTGAGTATTCTTCATCGTGCTGCATTTTGAATTAGGCTCTGAGAAACTTTCTGTCTCACTTTCCATTCTGCGGAATAAAGCAGTGCCAATCCCATCTCAAAAACCAAACTCCATATCAAGGACGGATGTACCTCACCAACCTAGCTGCAACACATCCATTTCGTGAGAACCGGAAAGACTGTGACACGGTGCTCTAACCCAACCCCATGTCTTCTGCTGCCCTCCTCATTTGCCGTGACGGCTGTGTTTCATCCATTTGAAGCTTGGTGCTGAGCTCTCAACGCCGAGATCATCATCTGCCTTGCGTTTTCTTTGCAGCACGCTCGATGTATCGCCTTTCTTGGCCTCCATTGGGCGCTGTGGGCTATTGGCCGCGTCATCTTTCGTCCGGCGTATCAAGCTGTTCGAGCTGACGGGTGCAAGTTTCTCAACTTCGACACACTTGGGATGGCCAGGTGTGTAGTCGGGAGGAACACTGCCCATGGGTTTTTCTTGAGCAGGGACCTGGTAACGCCACTTTGCCTGGTCGTTTCTTGCCCTCAACAGGCGTTCGTCCCATTTGTATCCAGTCTTTCCTCGGAAGAAGGTTTTGAAATGGCGCAGCGCCTCCTGAAGGTCTGGGGTTGGGCCCCTCGTCTGCTGGCTTTTGGCGCGAGGAGACGTTTCGTATAGGCCTGCCCAAACCCGGTACATCTTCTTGACGGAGTCGGAGGTAGACGTCTCGAGCTTGAGCATCCATCTTGAGTCGCCGTTCTTAAGCTCAATGCAGTACTGGAACTGGTCCTTCTCGTCTTTGAAAGGCCGCAAAGCTGCCGCTACCACCCAAGCTTGGAGACTCTCAAAGTCCTCGACATCGAGGACTTTCTTGACAGGGACCAGACTGGCTTCGCGCTCACTTGGTGTCTTTCTGTTGAAGAAGAACGGGGCTCCTTCCGTATTGATGTGCTCCTGGGAGCTGTGGTTTCCAGACGAGACGGTTTCCTTTTCACCAGTCTTCTTCTTCTCAGGAGCAGGCGTAGACTGGTCATTATGTTTCCTGATGACCTTCTCCGTAGTTTTCTGTCTCTGAGACGACTTGGTCATCTCTTTGCCGTTTCCTTCACCGACCGCTTTGGCCGCCCGATGCACTGTCGCCGTCGTCTCCTTCTTCTTCTTTACGGGAGCTGACTGTTCCTTTTTCTGCTGACTGCCCTTGTGAGAAGCCATTTGGGTAGTTTGATTGGATGCAGTGACATCCTCGACTCCCTCAAAGGTCTCATCTCTGCTGGCCTTCACCTTCTTGCAGCGCTTGGCATTGATGGCGTCAATGTCGCGAGGCTTGCTTGGGTCGTACACATCGTAGTGCTCATAGTACTTTTTGTCAGCGATCACGTCGTCCAGCCAGTCCCAAGTAACGATTGCAGGCTTTCTCTTGCTCGGCCTCATCGCGAGAACCTTCCGGACTAATAGTTTCCAAATGTCAGTTTCAAGGATATAGATCCGGCTTTTCTCTTCTTCTTCAATATATAACTATTAATGACGTACCTTCAGGAAGCTTGTCTTGGAAAGCGCTTCGGCTGACGACAAGGTGAGTGACCTGTTTGCACAGATTTTCGACTTGGCACATGCCAGCTTTCTTAATCTCAGTGGCAAGTTTCTGCGGATTCGACCAGTCGGCAGTCACGAAGGCGTCCTCGCCCAGGTTGCCCACAATGAGGACCACGACAGACTTGAGGGACCGCATATTGCTTAAGGTGTTGGAGGCGGGTGGCTTCAAGGAAGGAAAGACTGTTGTCTTTTGTTTGGCTTGAGAGGCAGTACAAGAAACGAAAGAAAGGAAAAAAGAGCTGTGTAAACCACTGGAAAATTGCGAGAACCGAAATCTGAAAAGAATAAACGTGCTGGTGACAACGTGTGGTATTGCTGTCGATATGTGTAAGCAGATGGTGCCTGCGCCGGACTGAAAGGAACAGAAAGGATGAAGAAGAGGAAGAGTATCCGCAGGCATTCGCGTTTCTGAACTCGTTTGGCGAAGGCGCGAGGCGAGGTCAGGTTCAATACCCTCTTCGGACTGTTTCGTGGCCTTATTTGATGGAGCAAGGCGGAAGCAAGGAGAAGGTTGGGGCAAGGGAAGCAGAGAAACTCTGCTTTGCAAAAGGAAGAACGAGGAAGGACGAGGAAAGTCTGTTGAGATTCTAGATGTTTCGGACTAACTGCTGCTTCAGATGGAGGGGAAAAGAGTAACTCGTTTGACGATGGATGCCCGTCTTCTAGATGTTGGCGGTGACTTCGCTCCTGCCACAGGAGAGTACCGCTTGAAAAATCGTCTTACTGAAGTTTTGTAAGAGGATACTGTCCTCCGAGGACTTTGAATGGCTCGGGGCGCGATATTTTAAAAGGTAATGAAGTCTTGGGAAAAGTAATCCCAGTAGGCATTCCCTCAGCTTAAAATCACCTCTGGTGACTTCTGCGGTCGTCCATTGTAAACTATGGCCTCCACACACCAGCATCGTTCTAATGTGCCCATGGCGCCTGCAATCAAAATCATGAGGGGGTTGCAACGCATCTTGATATTTTTGTTTTCTATGATAACTATCCACATTGCGAGCGAGTTATTATGATATAGTGCGGGATCTTTACCTGATCGCCTTGGCTGCCTTGATGAAAGCCCGAATTTTGTCCAAATCCTGCTTCCCGTCCACTTCCACACCGCTGCTCACATCAACACCGACTATTCTTGAGGAGAGAGGACCGACTGCACTCACGACCTCCGCAACGTTGTCAGGGTTGAGCCCGCCGGCGAACAGGACCGTCAGACCATCATCCTTCTCAAGTTCCGCGCGGACGGCAGCAAGGTTGAGCAGTTGTCCCGAGCCGGACCCAGAGTCCAGCAGGGGAAGGACATGATAGCCCCGTGACCCCAGACCAGGCTCGCCTGGGCTGAACTTGTGAATGACTGGAACAGGAATGAAATGAGCCCACTCGACGGGCTCCTTCCCGTGTAGCTGAACGACGTCAAGGTCGTATAGTTTCTGCTTCTCCAGCACTTCTTCCAAAGACTGGTTCATGAAGACACCAACAACAAGCGGACCTCTTCCTGCCAATGTGCGCCTCGCGACAGAGAAGCAATCCACAGCCACGTCAGAGTGATCGGTAGGTGTTGCATCAAATTTTGGCGTGCGATTCTCATGAACTGCTTGCGAGATAGCCCGAGCCGTCTCATGAGAAACGCAGCGCTTCGTTCCAGGCACCAGGATCATGCCCACCAAGTCTGCGCCTGCTTTCACGGCTTCAACCGCGGCTTCAGCACTACGAGTTCCGCATATCTTCACAAGAAGCGGTGGAGTATCGACTTTCGCTAGAGGTGCTGTTGCGCCCGAGCAGAGTTCTCGGATGAAATTGGACGCATCGGGAGCCCGCATGATCGCCTCTCCAACAAGAACGGCATTGACACCGTCACTCTTGCAGTCCTGGACGTCCTTGTGGGAGTTGATACCACTGAGGGCGCATATGATAGTCTCCTGTGGGACCATGCTTCGCAGGCTCCTCGTAGTACTCAGGTCGACCTCAAAAGTCTCGAGGTTTCGATTGTTCACGCCAATGGCCTTGGCGCCGAGCTTGACAGCTATGGTCATCTCCTCGGCATTTTGAACCTCGACGAGAGGCTCCATACCAAGGGACAGGGAGTACTTGTACAGGCGCTCGAGCAGCTCCGTGTCAAGCATTTTGACAATGAGAAGGATGGTGTCGGCGCCTGCAAGGCGAGCCTCAAGGATTTGATACTCGTCGAAAACAAACTCCTTCCGAAGGATAGCCGGTCGGTTCGGCATAGCGTTCAGGGCCTGCCGGACGGCTCGCAGGTCTTCGATACTGCCCTTGAACCACTCAGGCTCGGTCAGGACTGAGATGACACTCGCCCCCGCAAGCGCGTACTTCCTGGCTTGCGTAGGGGCGTTGATGTCGAGAGCAAAGACGCCCTTTGATGGAGAGGCTCTCTTGATCTCAGCCATAAGTGAGACATCAAAGGGAGACCTGCGTAGACGTTCGACAAATGGGACGAGTGGCGGGGCGCAGTTGAGATCATAGGCAGCTTGCAGGTCTGCTAGTCGTTGCGACGGGATCTCCCTCTGGGCAGCGACCGCAATTTTCCGGTGAGCATAGATCTGCTGGAGAATATTGTTCTTCTTTGGCGCGGTCGAGGATGACTGTGTCTCATTTCTTGTCGCGTTTTTCTGCAGTCGCTGACTTTCGGCCCATGTACCTCCTTGGGTGAGCAGGAAATTCTTGAACATGGCTCTACCATCGGCTGAAAGAATGCTCTCGGGGTGGAACTGAACACCCTCAATCGTGAACTCCCTGTGGCGGACGCCCATGATGACCCCTTGCGTACCGTCTTCCTTGGCGATCCAGGAGGTCACTTCCAGACAAGGCGGTAATGACACGTGGGTGCCGGCGAGGGAATGATATCGAGTGACAGGCAGACCCTGTGATAGACCCGAGTAGACTCCTTTGGTGTCATGGCACAATGGTGATGTCTTGCCATGTAGGATCTCGCCTGTCTGGCTGACATCACCGCCGTAGACATCGAGGATGCATTGCCTGTACCATCCGTCAGCACAAAGAATGTACGGTTTGGTCTCGCGTTCTACACTGACTGTCCCATACAGACCCCAAAAATGGGGATCTTGCCTGCGAAATGGCGAATCGCATCTCGACTAAGGCCAGAATCCGTCTGCGGATGGCCTGGGCCAGGACTGACAACCAATTGGGTGGGCTTCCTGGCAATCAGCTCATCGAGGGTGATTTGGTCATTGCGGAATACTGTGACGGTAGCCCCCTCTAGTACTAGGTACTGGTAGACATTGTATGTGAAGGAGTCATAGTTGTCAATGAGGATGAGGTTGGAGGCTGTTGGGACAGCTGGCGAGGGATCCGGATGATGAGGAGAGTTGTCTATCAACCCCAATGCGGCCATCCTGAACCAGGTGCAGAGAAAGATTTTTGAAAAGAAAAGTTGCTGATCCTTGAGAGTAGAGGTTCTGCAAGGCTCTGTACTGAGACCAGATGGGCAGAAAAGGTGGAAACAGACAAGATGAAGGAGGGTGAGTCACCAAGCCTGCTTTTCTGATTTCAATGTTGTCTGAGTGGACAAAGAAAATAATACGTCATGAGACAAAGTAGAAAAGAATCATGCCTCAGAGACCGCTGAATAGGCCTCCTGGCTTGGATTCGGATCACCCTGGTCTGAAGGCTGGTTTGAGGTGAGCAGTTCGGTTTGTTGAGAATATTGAACCTTCAAAAGTCTGGTGCTCTAGTGACAGGGTTTGGTGCTAGAGTAGTACACAGTAGAGGCTCATATTTTAGTGCAACGATCAACCTGGAGTCCGTTTTGGTGTACCTTGGACAGTACCTGGTTTTATCGCTTATCTAACGGGCTGGTACGGGGGGCCAGAGCTCTGGGCCTGCCGGGATCGATATTTTCTGGAAGCTTTACTGCGGCAACACGTCCAGCGCGTTCTGCTGAGCTTCCCCACGACTCAACCGCAACCCGACGGCCATCGCGTCTCCTCAAACCAACACTGGCCCATTTCACTAAAATTAATTCGTCCAGCCATTCTAGTTCTTTCGATCTCTTGACCTTTTGCTGTCCATGACTGCTCGCCACCACCACACTCCAAGCGTTGCTTGCTGAGCCTTGCGACCATGGCCTCACCACCAAACGCTGTTTACTTTCCACCCTTGGACCAATGTCTGAAGGGTGACGAAGTATTGCTGTGCGCATATGCCCTCTCGTACCTGTTATAGTCGCACGGCCCTCCTGACAATTCTACAGTTCTTGGAAGCTGGTCGCACCAGCACTGCAAGATATCTCCGACGACCGTCTGTCAAGCGATGCCGTTTCCGATTTCCTTCGCGATACCCACGTCCACACGTTTCTCCAGGATCCTTCCAAGGCATTCAGCAAAGCCGATGCCACGAGCAAATCCGACTTCGAGACCAGGACAGCCGCTATAAACGTTACACCTATCCAGAACGACAAGTACGACATTAAGGTTATCAAGGAGGACACCCTGTGGCTGAGCCAGACTGCCGACATCAATGAAGTTGCCGCGCTGCGCATCGTCGTCATCGAGTTTCAGACTCGCCCGCAGAGCCACCTCTGTGGCAATCTCTCGACTCAGGACGTCATAAATCTGCAGAAAGCTGTTGGTGCCGACGGCACGCAGGCGAACTCGCTTCTGGCGTCTGTCAACGCGGCTGAGATCGTAGACGTGGAAACGATATGGTCAAACTTCAATACGGAGACAGGCAGACGCCGGCGGCTGCTCGAGACCTACATGTCTGAACGGCGCTACTTCATGATGTTTGCCGATGCTCTGTTGAACCTCATGCTCGAGCACGCAAGCACGAGGCTGGTGGGACCAAGAGCAGCACTGCACCAACAATTACTGCAGACAACTTTTGGCGACGCCAATCTGACTGGATTGAGGCACGCAAGACGCGAAGGGCTCTTGACCAAATACCTTGAGTTATTGCCGGTGTATGTAGGCCGCATCGACAAAGGCCCATCAGGGGTCCTGGACGTTATGAATCTTGAGCTTGACTGGGTCAGGACAGTCGTCACGGAGACCCTTCACCTCTTGTCGTCTATTTTCCAGATCATCGACCTTGTCGACACTTTTCTTCCAGCACATATCGTCTCTACTTGGTTCGAGTTCATTGACGGTTACGGTTTCTTAGATCAGTTGCAGGGCGTGGATGATCAGACGGCCGAGATCCTACAGCCGATCAAGTCTCTCGTCTGTATCATATCGATGAAGCTTCTTAACCTTTCGAGATCTGTCCCATTCCTTGATGGCGATTCAGAGGTGACTCTGCACCCCGACGAGGACTCTTACATCACTTCAGAGGAAGTGTTGAGGCAAGTCGACGAGACCATCAACAACGCAGCCAATGCCGGCCTCGTTACGGCCGGCCCAGTCATCTTCTCCTGGACTCTCATTTTGCAGCAGATGCTTGCATCGCATCACGAGCGACAAGAGAGGCGAGACCTGCAACAAAACAGACAGGCGCAGGAGGGGTTTGAACGCGAGATACAGCATGTCGAAGCCCGCCCTGGTGTCGGAAGACGCTCATCTGCTGGGAGCATTGTGTCCATGGAATCACAGTCATATGACAAATTTCTGAACACTGTATTTGGAAACAGCCAGCAACAGCAAGACATGCAGCGCATCGAGCAGTTGGCGATGGCTGTGACTACTGGGGGCCAGATGCACAACTTCTTGACCGAGATGGCTCTCGGCCTAGGGGAATCACACAATGCACCTTTCCGCCCATATCTTGGAGCGAGGATGCGCTTTGTTCTCCTTGATTTCCTCAACTTCAGTTTCCCCGTCGTCGGCTACATATCCGAATCCATCTCGACATTCTTCGCGGTTCTCTCAGCAGGTCGGGGATACTGGGAGATCGGCAATGGCAAGACTTTGAGCGCCAGGGAGGATGTTGTCGTCAAGGCTATGGATGACCGTCTGACGGTTCAATTCTATCTGAGCCAGGTCTGGCTCAGGTGGCCTTACGAATTCACGCCATTCACCAACCTTTGCAAGATAATATCCACCTCCTTTTCCGAGCATGCGGCTTCGGAGCTTGGGCGTATCCTTGCCAACACTCCAGCACTGACATTTCACCTGCCCGATCCTTTTTGGGAATTCTCAGGAGAAGAGACGGACTTGGGGAAGCTGGAACTGGTCAGGGACGTCCCACTGTTCTCCGTCCTGCCGTCTCGCAAACGTCTCATGGCGGGCGAAGAGCCTTTCTGCATACCTGCTGGAACCCAGGGTCAGCTTGCGTCTGACTCGAACCGAATTATCCAGGTGCAATATGTACATTCGACTTTTGCACTGTTAGGAAAGCGACTGGAGACAAATCTGAGCTCTGACTCCTACGCCCTAGCTCTTGGCTCTCTGGAGGCAGACGACCTTGCAGAGGCGATATCGCTCCTGGCAACTATGGTCCGCAGCAAGGGTGCCAAAGCGGCAGCCAAGAAGTACACTCTTACAGCGGGCAACGCCGCCGCTTTGGAGATTCTTCAACAAGCCGGCCGCGACCTACCACCCCACAAAGATATCGTTACTGTCATCACGGACACCCTGGACTCTCATATTGATGGCGACCTGGCGAACTTGGAAGCGTCCGGAATCCGTGTCATCACATCTTGCTTACAGTTTCTTGACTCGATACTACCTGTCTGTCCAGGCAGGGTGTGGTCATACATGACACGCTGCGACCTTTTGATGAGTGCCTCTAAAGCCGGGATGCTGTCGAGAATCACTAGCACCCTGGACCTAGTCGACGAACAGTTCGATCTCTTGGTGACGGTTGTGAACTTTTTCGCTAGCTTGGTTGAGAGCTCAGTGGTGGGCGCAATTCACAGAAAAATGGGGTCCAAGGCAATCGGTCGTGCAGCCGAAATGGAATACATTTGGCAAGGCACATCCGATAAAGCTTTAAGTCAAGTCACTCTTTCGATTGCACATACGTCTGTCGACATCCTTGAGAATTCGTTGACGTGGCGGTTCCCATCAGAAGTCCATCGCAGCGTTCTCCTGAGCGACTTGGTACCCGTCCTGACCAGACTTGTCATCTACTCCCTAGGTACTGGAGCTAGAAATGACGGAAAGGATGCGAACAGTCCGCCGGGTGCAGGTGATTCACAAAGCGAGAAGAGGTCGAGGGCGCTGACAACGTTCCTTGAACCGGCTGCGAACTACATCGTTGACGGATTTTTGTCCTCGGCCCCGTCGTCATTGAGGTTTCAACCGTTTCTCGCCTCAATGTTGGTGGCGCTGGGTCTGCCTGGCTCCACGGTGTACCAGAGGCGGACAAAGATCATTTCAAACCGCCAGATTGCATTCCTGGATTTCGCAACAACGCTCATACGAGTTGCAAACCTCAAAGAGATGCCAGCAACTGCGATAGAAGGACAGCTTCTGAAATGTTCCTCGCTGCTAGCTCATCTCTGTGCGACTGACGCTGTCTACAGAGATCCCACTCTGTCGCTTCTTGGTGCTCTAGCTGAGCGAATCAACCGCGAGGATAGCGAAATACCGTCCTTGCTGGGTTATCTAGGGCCGCAAGTTTCACGATCGTTCCTGCAGACGATCTCGAAATTAGACAAGCCTTTCGATAGGCCTACAGAGTCTAAGAATGCATGGGCGTTCTTTTCCACCATCATGCGTAACGGACAGCATTGGATGGCAAATTCCTTGTTGACGGGCAAGACGCCACGCGAGGCCCTAGGCGGCAATGGCAAGATGTCCAAATTGGCACCAGACTCCATTCTCAAGACGGCTGTGACGCGCTTACGATCAATCAGCACATTGCCTACTTCGGAGACATTGGCGATCTTGGATCTTCTGACCTCGGCACATAACTACTGGCAATGGACTGTATTTGCTTCGCAGGAGGATAATAGTTGCCTCAATGAGCTGCGAGCTTACGTCCGGGACCTTAAGCCAATCTCTACGACTGTCAAGACAGATGCCAGCCGAGCGTGTGATGAAGCACGTATTGCGGCTTACATCGCAGAAGCCTTTGCAATGCACCTCTACCATCTACGAAAGACGGGTCGCGAGGCGGAGTTTGCTCGAGATCTTGCCAATGACATCGATTACTACCTGCGTGACGGTGTGACGGTGTCTGGCTACAACAGCTCGTTGCATGGCAACTTTGCCAAGAACTTCTCGAAGCAATACCCGGGCTTCTCGCTAGAGAGTTTTCAGCGGACACTTCTCTTGCCCAGAGAACTCGGCGATGACTACTATTATGCACTCGGTGTGGCTGACAGGATGCTGATGTTTGATCCGGGTTGGGTTGGACCACGGGAGAGAAATGGCTTCAGGGACGAGATGCAGGCTGCCAATCTCAACCTCTCTCTCGTGGACGCGCAAGTTGTGAGTTTCCTTGTCATCCAGATTGCTCTGGCGTAGCCCATGAGACTAACTAACTTCCCAGGCTCTGTTTCATGCTTGGGAGTTTCTACTACTTGAACTCAGCAGTTGTCTTCCGGCCAACGAGCACCTGATCACCACTCAGATGATGCAGGTCGCGAAACAATGTCTTGACTGCAACAAAGCCAACCAGGGACCCGAACGTATTTTTCTGAGAATCACAAAGACTCGTGCAAACCTAGCACTGGTGATCATGCAACGTCTTCCGCCAACATCGCTGACACCCAGAGACGCTGCTGAGCTCCTGGTCACCTCGTGGGCTACTTTGAGCAGCATCGAGAATCCTCTGGTGCCCGAACAGATTCAGCACTGGAGAACAATGCTCAGAATGCTCTATGTGGCGCTTCGAGCATATGGTACCTCGTCAGCAAGTGCGATGAACAGTGACAAGGGTGCGAATGACAGCCGACTTGTCGAGGTTACCCAGTGTGTTTTCAACATTCTACACCGAGTTGTGGCCCAAGGCTTCCGGTCCTTGGTCTCGCTCATTCACGACACGGAAGTTGCGGTCTTACCAGAAGACCTGGCCCTCATCACTGCTATCCTGCAAGCATGTCTATGCCTGCCAGCCATGGACGAGTACTCTGGTGAGATTCTGAGCATCATGATCTCAGAGGATGTTGGGCGGGCTGCGCTATCTTTGTTCTCCTGGGCGGACAAATTTGCGATCAACGGCGATCCGATCTATGGAGAGCTCAGCATACTGTTCCTGCTACAGCTGTCCAATGTCCCGGCGATGGCTGAGCACCTTGCATCGGACGGCCTGCTGGCCCAGATTGCTGCAGCCAGCATCACTAGCCGCATTCAGCAACCAAACGTGAAGCCTTTCGCGGACAATATAGGAGCCCAACGCTGCTATGATATCTGGGCGAAGGGCATCCTGCCGCTCCTTCTTAACGTGCTGTCCGCGCCAGGACTGGGGCCGAACATCGCCACCGAGGTCGCCTACGTTCTCAATCAGTTTCCCAACCTGCTGGATAGCAGCGCTGAGCGCGTAGAAGCACCAGGCATGAGCAGGACAGCTGCGAAGGGAGTCCACTTCGTCACGCTATTGGGCGTCTCGGAGATCAACTCACTTGCACTCTTGACACGCGTTTTGAGCGGGTACAGGACGAATTTCAATCGCGAAATCCCGGAGGTGCCTTGGGACTCGGCCACAGTACTAGAGTGTGTGGACTATTGGTTGTCGACCAGGAAAATGCTGCGCGAGAGGCTGGTATCCCTGGGCCAGCGTGAGGCTGACTGGAAGAACATGAAGACGTCTGCGGAGGGCGTCAGCTTGCTGGAGGAGAAAGTGGTCTCATTGCTTGAGGCTGTCAAGGAGGTGCTTAGTGACGATCTTGAGTAATTACGTCCCAGATGAACTGGATCCAAGAAATCGGAGCAAAGAAGGTCAATTTGTAGCATTTTCGGCGTTTGGCTGGATAGCAAAATGGTTGGCAGGATAGCGGGACACAGAGATACCATGACCAATGGCACAAGAAATGTGATATTTGAGAGAGTATACGAGTTATATGAATGTGAGTAGAATTGTGCTGCTGCTGGTATGTCTGGCTGCTGCATTTTCATAATTGCCGAGTCGTTATGCCTGGCAATTGGCATCCATTGCCCGAGCCCATCTGGTGATTTTACATGAGTTTTTCTCGCGACTTCACACCGTGGCCCTCATCGACCAATATGCTCAGGGCCCCAGGCATGCCCGTCTTAGTTCCATTTCATCTCCGTCACTTTTCCTCTTAAAAGCCCATGCTTTCGCCCTTTCAATGGATGGAGGTCAACGCATGGCACCCTCGACGCCAGAAGAAGCCTCACAGGAGGAGTCCCTGTGCTCTAATGCTCTTTCAGGCTTTCGTGACGCCCTTTTGCTCCCAATCACACCGTTCTGTCTCTTGCAGCTGCATCTACCTCTGACCCATCTTGGTCGCCATCTCTGTGTTGTGCTCCTGGAATCGCTCAGCCAGCCGCTGGCCGCTAGCCATGTACTTCTGGACGCAGCGGGTGACACAGCCGTTTTCGCGCTCGGAGACGGCTTTGGAGGTGAAGTCGTTGACGCAGGAGGAGAAGCAGTGGTCGACGAGGTTGCCGAAGAGCTGGTCGCCAGCACAGGTCAGCGATCGCGCCAAGGGGTTGGGGCGGAGCGTGTCCATAAGTAGAGCGATGGCGGGAAGAAAAAGAAGAACAAGAAGAACTTACGCTCACAAACTCCTTGACCTGGCGCTTCTGCATACGCTGCTCGAGCTCGCGCTGCTCGGTGGCACTGAGTCCGCCTAGTCTGTTGTGCGCAGGTTCGGACGGTTAGCCCTGCAGCGTGCGAAAGAAAAAGTGTAAGGCGGAGTTATAACTGTACTCACTGGTCCATGTTTATCTTGTCTGAGGGGCCTGGCTTGTCTGGGCTGGGTGGACAGTCGTGTGATGGTTGTTTGATGAGGCAGCAGCGTTTAAGCAAAGTGCTGGTCGAGCTTGGCAAATGCTGTGAAAATTCCAGGGCCGACGGGCCTGCAGAGTGATGTCAACTGCACCTGCCACAAACCTGGTAGGTTGCTTATGTAACAATTCCACTCATCCAAGACTTCACGTCAAATATGCACAACAACTCTATCCTTTTTCTTTTTTCTGGACTCTCTCCAAGGTTGCAAGGATGCTATGCAATGCCTCTGCATGCAGGGACTGCAGCATGTATCTCCTCTTTCTCCTCTCTACCTCAATCACCACCTGCGTCGAGGAATCATTTGAAGGCCCTATTTTCATGATCACAGCCCCACTGGCTGACTGACTGAGCAACAGAAGGCATTGGGATTGATGCCTTGGCATAGCCCTTCCGAGCGATAGGCGTCTGCAAATGAAATTGTGTCTCTTGAATTTTGTGAAATTTCTTCAGGTGGCAAAAAATCTGGGGCTGCACATCTCAATGTGGCCAGCCTTGACCAGGTATGGACATTTGGAAGCAGCCCTCGTGAAAGCTGGCTTTTGTGACCATTCTCTGGTTTTGTATGCTGATAGGTGTCATGTCCTAGGATATTCTGAATTGGTCAAGAGTGGTCAATCCCAATGCCCTGACCATAAATCTCAACAGGAGTTCATTTGAATTCGAGCCATAGGACTTCTTGTGAACAGTCACAGTCAACTATGGTGTGTTTCTGGCTCATTATTACCTCAGCATCAGACTTGGAATGGATGCATTAAAACATCAACTCACTATGTGGCGACTGGAAGACCGAGATCGTGATGGGCAGAGGACCTGACAAGCCTATTTTATCCCTCGAGACTTCCGACCACTGTTGAAACACAGCCTGAGCTCTGATCCTGAGGTCTAGCCCTGGGTCACCACTGTGGCCTGACTTTTGTAAGACACCTTGAAGAGCCTGAACTTCGTTACATTGGCTGAAGATGTTGGTATTTTCCGGGGAGAGCGGGGTGGGGCTGGGTCAACAGCAATACTCGGCACCCATAATGTCTCAGCCCTACGGAGGCAACTTGCGCCGATTTGCATTTCGGCGCCGTGTTCCTTGCTTCGTATGACCTCTCTTCAGTTCCTGTACATACCCCTCCAGGATTCAATGGGCTATCCTGGGCATGCGACGAGCCAGCCCCTTGCGCAGGATTCCTCGCTTGGGGTAGTCTCTTGACATGGACCCCGACGTCACATTCGAAGCACCAGTCAACAAGCCGTCTTACCTTGTCCTACATCATACCTGATCTTCTTGATCTACCTTGCTAGGCGTCCGCTTATTGGAAAGTCTACCTGCATGAGCTGTCCAGGACCACCATCTTGGCAGGTGATACAAGCCGGTACTTTCGGAAGTATCTTGTTATGGCTGGACACTAAAAGTCTTATCACAGGCGGACTCAAACCGGCACCGGAAGCCTTGCGGTATGCTCTGGTGCGGATATGTTTTTGTTTGGGTGAGACATTGGAGGAGCACTCTGACAGATGGCGTCCATTTCTCTTAATCCAATCGGAAGACAGAAGTGACGGTCGCGACTGTACTGTAGTACATAAGGTTCCGAACGGATAGCAACAGCGCTCTTCTACATACGACAGAGGAAACCCCGGTGGTGTTCAGTCTATGTCGTATGGTCCAAGTTCAACGAAACAAGCTAACAAACTCATTCAGGCTGACAAAAAAAACACACCGAGCCAGGAGGTATTTTCCTCTTTGTTCGCTTGAGGAGTCTCATTCTCAAGCTTGAATATGATTCGCGTACTAAGAAACGACTTCGTGTAACGTCGCCGTAAGACCCAAGCTTTGGTCAGGTGTGCATCCTATATGACAACGTGGGATTGGCTGGAACGCGAGATCCAGCCTCGTCGTCCTGCAGAGAGAACACCCGCCTATAAATTCAGCCTGAATGATTGAAGGCAACAGTCTTTTTTTTTTGGTTTTTTTTTCGGGTTTTTTTTCGGGGGTTTTTTTTTTTTTTTTTTTTTTTTTTTTTTTTTTTTTTTTTTTTTTTTTTTTTTTTTTTTTTTTTT
>JACWST010000194.1:0-11985 GCA_014850475.1 Cryphonectria naterciae
GTAGGGTGGGGTCTGAGGATGGAGAAGAATATATATGGAGGTGATCAGGAGCGTGGGGCGTGATGAGGGGAGGACGACCTTTTTTTTTTTTTTTTTCTTGTCTGGATTTTTCTTCTTCTTTTTTTTTTTTTTTTTTTTGTTGCGCAAAAGTGTTGTTGTCAAGCTGGGGTATGTGGGTATGCGGGTATGTACATCGTAGGTGGCATCTGTACGATGACATAGACTTGCAGGAAAGACAAACCGACAACTGTCAGCAGTTAAAGGCAAGGCACGGCGAGGTGGCACCGTCGCAGCTAGAGACAAGAGTGGGGCCTCTGCAAAGAAGTTTGATGATTTGTTTCAATATGTTCCAGATCCCTCTTCTCTGTCTGTCGTTTCCGGCCTCCGCTTCAGTTGTGTGCGTGTGTGTGTGTATCGGCGATGATGTGCATCGCGGGGTGGAACACGACGTGGAAGGATTCCTGGGTCGTACGAGCGAGCGAGAGCGCTGGCTGGGAGGGCTAGATGGGTGTACGGAGTTGTCCGTATCGTCGATCTTTTTTCTTTAAGTGGTTCTAGCGGGGTCGGTTCTTGGTTTCATTTTTCTCTTCCATTTTTTCGAGTTATTTGTTTTCTCTATTATTTCTTTCCCTTTCTTCTATCAGAATACAAAACAGACTGCCTGCTACTTGCTCCCTGGCATATAGCATCTTTTGCCGAGCACTGCCCTTCTCTAGGTGCAGGGTACTACGGCGTATATACTATAGCACTATACAGTAGTACAGCACCAGCTGTAGACAGGCTGGGGTAGTGAGCGGGGAACCTAGGGCGGTGTCAGGTAGGCCCTGTTGTGACCAGTCCAGTGTCTGGTTCCAACCATAAGATTCATGATAGAATTCATTAGCTGGTTATTCATCCCTCTTTCTTTTTTTCTTCTTTACTTTCCTTCCTCCCTCCTTCTGTTCTTCTTCCTTCTCTACAGTTTTCTTCCTCTCTCTCTCTCTCTCTCTCTCTCTCTCTCTACTCCCTCACCCAACATTATCTAGGGCCCAGACCTAGTTGCCCATAGCACCACCGCCCCGCAATTATCAATGAAGGTTAGGATGGCGTGGTGGTGTGTGTGTATATGCGCGAATATGTGATACGAGGTGGGCAATATAATTTTAGGTTCAGTCCTAGGTGCAGAGCCCAAACAAATCCTACGGCTCCCTGCTGCTGCCTGCGGCCGTTATTCTCATCGTCATGGCTGGCTGCTTGGATGGGAAGGAAGCTTTTTAAGGATGGAAAACATTCGGCAGCAGTGATATGATGTGATGGTGTGCAGTGCCCCCCTTCCCCCTTCTCTGACCTGGAGGGTAGCTTTTTTTCCTCTGGTGAGATAGGATCATATTGTGCGAGCAAGGAACTGCTTGCTGCTGCTGCTAGCTAGGGCTTACACATAAAAGGTCGAGCTTGTGCTTCTGTTCTCTCTCCCTCTGTCTCTCACTTTTTGTAGCCCTCCCCTTCTCATCTTCTCGTCTTCAATCTCCCAACCACCACCGTCCTGACTTGCGGGTGAGCAGTGTCAGCAGTAGTCGAAGTAGTTGTGCAATACGGCCCTCCCCGCCTTGCTGACCGCCTCCGTTCCGATCGACAGCTTCTAGCACAGCAAGCGGAGGCTGCTGTCACCTGACAACATCGTCGTCGTTCTTGACGTGCCCGTAAGTAAGATAGATTGCCCGTCATACGATATCAACCCGCGAGCATTACACCGGATCATCCCAGCAATCCGGCCCGTTCTCACCCACTCAACCCAGAAAGACATTACAGGCTTCAGCCGCCATTTCCGGGCTAACCTTGCGTGCCTTGGAACCGAGTACTCTAGACCCGAAGTCTCCTTGGCTCAACCCAACACCACACCACAACCCACCCGCGCCCCCCTCCCCGGTGCCCTCTAATTAGTGCCATAGCTTCCTTACCCCTCCTCCCCGTGCTACCCCGCCAAAACACGAACCATAGTAAAGAGCTCCTTCCCCACCCCCCTCCTCTGCTCTAGGCGCAACTATAGGCGAGCTTGCCTTGCATCCCGCCACCAAGGTCAACAAGAAAAGGTACAAAGCATGTTTCCCCCATCTTACTGCTGCCCTCCGCTTCTCCTCAACCCTTTCTCCTCTTTCCCAGTCCCTTCTTCTCCTGCCTAGAATCCCCTCTGATAACGGTTTCTCCAGCCAGTTTTGTCTCAAAAGCTAGCAGACCTACAGCTCTTTGCGCCGCGATTGTGAATTCCTTCGCATCACGCCACAATGGCTACTCCTCAGACCCCGCCCCAGCGGTTGCCAACCAGGGAGCGCCGCCCCTCCATGGGCGCCCCTATCATCGACATACAGGGCTCCGTCTCGCCCGCCGGTGTCACCAGGCCTAAGCACAAGCGCACCTTTACTGGTTTTGGTGCTGGCGATATCAAGAGCGTCGAAGGTGAGGAAGAAAGAGGCCCCCCCCTTTTCAGCTATTGTTTCTTCATTCCGGAGCGAAAAGCGTGGGCAATATACACTGGAAGAGTGCCTACTATACACCCAATATCCGCCAGCTTCCTGGTGGGCTTTTGAGAAGATCAGTCTTTTTTCTTCTTTATTTTTGTTTATTTCTTTTTCTTTTTAAATCAAAATTCTTCAGAGAAGTAAACGTCTGGCTCTGTCATCCAGACACAATCTTCTGTTCGCGACCAAGAGAAAGGGCTTACCTCGAAAGCTCGCCTGGGTTTGGCAATATTCACTAACACTATGCATCTCGATAGCCTCCATCCCGGAGCCCCAGCGCGCGGCATGGACCAAGCACCAGATCAAGACCTTCAAGGACAAGGACGGCTTCGAAAACGAGGTCGTCCGGCACGTCGAAACGACCCTGGCCCGTAGCATGTTCAACTGCGACGAGGCGGCCGCCTACGCCGCCACCAGTCTGGCCTTCCGTGACCGTCTGATCCTGGAGTGGAATAAGACTCAACAGCGTCAGACATTCGCTGATAGCAAGCGTGTCTACTACCTATCCCTCGAGTTCCTCATGGGCCGCGCCCTTGACAACGCCATGCTGAATATCGGTCAGAAGGACGTTGCCAAGGCCGGCCTGGATGACCTCGGTTTCCGCATCGAGGATATCATCCAGCAGGAGCACGACGCTGCTCTTGGTAATGGTGGCCTGGGCCGGCTGGCGGCATGCTTCCTGGACAGTCTTGCATCCCTGAACTACCCTGCGTGGGGCTATGGCCTGAGATACCGCTATGGTATCTTCAAGCAGGAGAGTGCGTTACAGAAGAATCACCCTTCTCCCCCAAATCTTCTCTCACCACGTGGCTAACACATATATCAGTCATTGATGGGTACCAGGTCGAGGTACCAGATTACTGGCTAGATTTTGTAGGGTTCAGATCCGCTCTCCTCACCGAGTACGTGCAACTGATGACAGTGTTAGAACCCCTGGGAGTTCCCTCGCCATGATGTGACCGTAGATGTAAGTGCAGGATCGATTCTCATCTTGCTGCATGACGCTGACCCCTACCCAGATCCAATTCTATGGTCATGTCACCAAGACACAGGACGAGTCTGGCAAGACCCGCGCCCACTGGGAGGGAGGAGACCACGTTATCGCCATTGCTTACGATGTGCCGATCCCTGGTTATGACACCCCCTCGACAAACAACCTCAGGCTGTGGTCCAGTAAGGCAGCCAGCGGAGAGTTTGACTTCCAGAAGTTCAACTCTGGAGAGTACGAGAGCTCCGTTGCTGACCAGCAGCGCGCCGAGACCATCAGCGCTGTTCTGTACCCCAACGACAACTTGGAGCGTGGCAAGGAGCTCCGGCTGAAGCAGCAGTACTTCTGGGTTGCGGCATCGCTTCACGATATTGTCCGCCGCTTCAAGAAGACGAAGCGCCCCTGGAGTGAGTTCTCCGACCAGGTCGCCATCCAGCTCAACGACACCCACCCCACCCTCGCCATCGTAGAGCTTCAGCGTATCTTCATCGACGTTGAAGGCCTGGAGTGGGATGATGCCTGGAACATTGTCACCCAGACCTTCGGCTACACCAACCACACCGTCCTTCCTGAGGCATTGGAGAAGTGGAGCGTGCCACTGATCCAGAACCTGCTGCCCCGTCACTTGCAGATCATCTACGACATCAACCTCTTCTTCCTGCAGACCGTCGAGAAGGCGCACCCTGGTGACCGCGACCTCCTGAGCCGCGTCAGCATCATCGAGGAGTCACAGCCCAAGATGGTGCGCATGGCCTATCTGGCCATTGTCGGGTCCCACAAGGTCAATGGTGTTGCCGAGCTGCACTCCGACCTCATCAAGACCACGATCTTCAAGGACTTTGTCGAGATCTACGGCCCAGACAAGTTTACCAACGTCACGAACGGTATCACGCCTCGCCGGTGGCTGCACCAGGCCAACCCGCGTCTTTCTGAGCTTATCGCCAGCAAGACCGGCAGCTACAACTTCCTGAAGGACCTCTCTGAGCTCAACAAGATTGAACTCTCCGTCAATGACCAGGACTTCCGCAAGGAATGGCAGGAGATCAAGTATGCCAACAAGGTCCGTCTCGCCAAGCACATCAAGAACAGCACGGGTGTGACCGTCAACCCTGCCTCCCTGTTCGATGTACAAGTGAAGCGGATCCACGAGTACAAGCGCCAACAGCTCAACATCTTCGGTACCATCCACCGGTATCTCACCCTCAAGGCGATGTCGCCTGAGGAGAGGAAGAAGGCACAGCCGCGCGTGACTATCTTCGGAGGAAAGGCGGCCCCTGGCTACTGGATGGCCAAACAGATCATTCACCTGGTCAACAATGTCGGAGCTGTGGTCAACAAGGATGAGGACATCGGCGACCTGCTCAAGGTGGTCTTCCTGGAGGACTACAACGTCAGCAAGGCCGAGATCATTACTCCTGCCTCAGACATCAGCGAGCATATCTCTACTGCCGGTACCGAAGCTTCGGGCACCAGCAACATGAAGTTTGTGCTGAACGGTGGACTCATCATCGGAACCTGCGACGGCGCGAATGTAAGTCATCCTTTTTATTCTTCTCCTTTTTTTCTTTTACTTTCCCCGTTCTGTATTCCTCATCACCACAATCTTCTTTCTTGACCACCGGCTAAATCCTTCACACAGATCGAGATCACTCGTGAGATTGGCGAGGAAAACATCTTCCTCTTTGGCAACCTGGCAGAGGACGTTGAGGACCTTCGGCACGCTCACACGTACGGCTCGCACAACATCGATCCTGACCTGGCCAAGGTCTTCAAGGCCATCGAAGACGGCATGTTCGGGCAGCCTCACGACTTCCTGGCCATGATCTCTGCAGTGCGCGACCACGGCGACTACTACCTGGTGTCGGACGACTTCCACAGCTACATCGAGACGCACGCGGTCATTGATGAGGCTTACAAGAACCAAGACCAGTGGCTGACCAAGTCCATCACCAGCGTGGCGCGCATGGGCTTCTTCAGTTCTGACAGGTGCATCAACGAGTATGCCGAGGAGATCTGGAACATCGAGCCGCTCGCGGCGGACAAGCCCGAGGGAACCAACAACGGGGAATTGTAAAGGCGTCATTCTCTGGCGACATACAGGGGGAAAGAAAAGAAAAGAAAAACAGGTTAGAATGAGGGAATTGGGAATAGCCAAGGTTCGCTGGTGTGTGAATATGATTATAGAGGCTTGAGACACGTAGCACCTATACAGTCGTAGCAATAGCAAGATCAATTAACGTGATATGAGTTTCCTTCACTTTTACTGCTATGTTTCTTGATTATTCACATGTAAATCATATTGGGAAGACTTTAGGCTAGTAGCATCATTCTCTTGTCTTTCAGTTTCAGAAAACACCTTTTCTTGGAACCTCCTCAGTAGAGAAACAGACAATAATCGTCCAAATGAGCAGTTCTTGCCCGCCGTCTCTTTCCTGGTGCTTGTCCGTTTACTGTATCACAATTACCTTGCGGCATCGTCGGGTCGTCAGTGGATATGCGTGTGCACAGCCTCAACGATCGATGCCAACCATCGTGGGCCTAAAGGTTAGACCATACGCGGCTTCCGCTGAAGGGCTGCTGTTGAGTGGGGACAATACGTTCCAAACTAGAAGGCCTATAGTCATGTTCTGTGCCTTTCTCTTACTGTTATTTTACCTTTGAAGAGCTTTTTTTTTTTCCTTCTCGGACTTTTATTCTTGATCTCTCATCCGGCCTTGTTGGCCTTCATCCTCTATCCCTTCCGAGGGTTTCAGCAGACAGAAGAAGCACTTCCAGCAGTCCTACTCCACGGACCCTGAATCTGAATATGATGAGAGCTTTTATGATGACGGCATTTGGGGAGGGGGGTGGAAACCGGAGAGCAGCTTAACGTCCTAGGTGCCGTAAGAGGTAAAAAGGAAAAGAGAGGGAAGAGGAACAAAAAAAAAAAAAAACACCGCTGCAGGTCCAAGGGTCTCTCTCTCCCCTTGTGGGCCACCCTCTCTTTACAGTACTTCCTTCCCCCCCTCCATCCCCGCTAGCCCACGCGACGAGAACGCGGGTTGCCTGTTTGAAGGGGGTGTGCTAGGTGTTTGTGCCCTGCAGATTTTCTTTCTCTCTCTCTCTCTCTTCCTCTCGTCGGGAGGGGAGTCCCTCCGTGATGTCATTGTCCCGCTTGTCAGGACGGAGTAGTTGTGGGTCGACATGTCGTCATCATCATTGCTTGTTCAAAATGGAAGAGAGGGGGAAAAGGGGGAAAGAAGGAAGAAGAGCTTTGAGTCTTGTCCTTGCTGGCCTGACTGCGCAGGAGGTCATCTGGCTTGGCAAAGAAGAAGTTAAAGGGGGAGAAGGAAGAAGGGGAAGGGGAGAAAAAACTTTCTTGAGTCGCGAGAGGGCAGGGACACATGTCTGGGCACAAAAAGCTAGATATATAGTACATACTTGGTGAAGGAGGGGGAGGGAAGGGAGATCAAAAGGAATGGAACAATAGACGGTAGCGGCAGTGGTATCAGATCTGGAGTGGTCCATTTTGGCAATGATGGTCAGGGCCAAGGAGAGTAGATCTTCCGTGGTGGTGGTGATGGCGGGCAAGCCCGTGTGAGTGGGAGCACTTAGCCAGCCAGGCCTAACTACCATGCCCAAGTTGGAAGTAACGTTAAGTCTATGTTTTCTTGTTTTCCTTCTTTCCTTTGTCTATGGCATTGTCCGGTACAATAAGATGGTTCTGTGACTGGCCCTCTAGATGGTGAGAGATTCTCCAGGATTCAAAAGTTTGGATGCCGGGACAAAAGGTCCGCCCCAGGAGGTTCAGGCCAATCACTTCCAGTGGGAAATGTGCGATGCGCAGCAGGCATGCTAAGCTCTGATGTCTGATCTCCAGCTAAATCGTCGATGGGCGGGAGGGGTCCAGAAGGTGGGGCGACTCCCGAGGGGCAGGGGCTGGGGTTGGATCTAGCTCACCATCCCCCTGCCCCCCTGCGCGACAGCAAAGCAGCAGCCTGTGTGTGGTGGCCTGTGGCGCGTGGCACAAGCTGGGATTTCCGCAATTCCCTCTTTTGACCAGCACCACCCAACCATCCCAGCTACCATGCCAGCCTTGGGGGGTACCTTTTCAATTTACCGCTATTCTTGGTCTCCTCCATTGGTTTCAGGTCCCTGGAGGGGGTCCCGTGAGCATGACAATAGATGTGCGCCATTCTGGCCAGCTCTGGCTATATCGTGAGTTTATGGTAAGAAATCGGTACTAGGACGATTACAGCCTTTTCAGCGAGTGGAGCTGCCACATATAGTCAGACTTATCAAGAGAGAGAGGATAGGTGGGCCACACTGACGTCATATGCAAGCAATTCTGGAGGTGCCTTGAATGGCCATCATTGAAAACACGATCCTGCAGGGGTGGGAAGGACGAGGAGAGGCACTTTTTCATGATAGGAAGATCAGAGAGGAATGAGATAGATCACTCAAGGAGAGACCATGGTGATCAGCAGCCCAGCCACGTAGCGTTGTCCAGAGTTTCCTGGGGAAAAAAACACAAAATCGACGATGGGAATATCGATGATCAGTTGCATGGGAAAGTGAAAGTGGGATGTCTGACCCAGATGGAGGGGTAGTAATAGTCTCAATACCATTGCCGGACCTGTCTCTTGTTTCTTTGCCCTCGGTAGCCTACAAACACCTCATGTCTAGCATGAGTTTTTGAGATATCTCAAATCACATAACCAGAAATATCATCACTTCCAAAATTATATAGGTTTCTGAATAAAGTAGTCTGCCTCTATTGTAAGTATTATGCAGCACATAGAGACTTGGAAGGGGGGAGGGGGAGGGGGAGGGCAGCGGTATCCCTTTGGGAAAGGCTCCCTGATGGGGTTTCCAACAAACAGGGTCCCAGTGCATGCCCCTTCCGCCTGTAGTAGTACAAGAGCTACCTGCTGGCCGACTACTACTACCTTACCTATCTTATCATGCCTCCCCCCTCCTCACTCTTCCTAAATGTCCAGCAGCCTTCCTCCTTCCAACTTTATTCCATCTGTCCCAGCTAGCACAGTACTCTGTTCTTCCCATCTACCTCGGTGGTATCGCCAGAGCTACTCACAATCAATCATCTCTGTCAACAGTTGCAACAAGACAGAAACCCTATCTGGTCCAAGAACCTTACTGCAGCAACTAGAAGCCAGAGAACGACCCAAGAATCCGGGCAGGAAGGCACAGAGAGAGAGAGAGAGAAGCGCTACCACTCACCCAACCCAACCCAATCGAACGTGCCGACTCAGCAGCCCGCAAATCGTTACAGCGCTTGCTCCAGGCCCACACCTGCCGCTAACACGACGAGATCGAGATCTGCCGCGGAAATCCCCCAAGCAAATCCTGCCTTCGACCCAGCTTCTAGCAAAAACGCTACTCTTTCCTCTCTTTACTTTCTGCTGTTTCGCGATCCCTCGACAGCTGCCCATCCTCATCCTCTTTTTGCTTTCCAAATCACGAGAATCAATATAGACACACAGAGAGCCGTTGTACAATCCTTGAACGCAGGAGCCCCTCATCAGCTTTCGTTCGTAAGTCATGACACTCCTCCCTCCCTGCCTGCCTCGAGGACGCTCGCATTTTGCCTCATCAATTCCCATCCAGCAGTGTGCCAAGTCTCCCTGGCTCGCCCAAGATGCCCAATGGTGCCAAGTTTGCCGCCAGAGTTTCTAGTCATGAGCGCTCCTGGAAGGCAGATCATTGCGACTGGACGGGGGAAGACACATATGATGGCCGACTCGAGTGATTCGCATCAGCTTTGCCACTGGGCCACTAGGTCGCAATTCACTAAGTGCGCCGTTGTGACCGCCGTTGTGTTGGTTGGTCGCTCACCGGCTAGGCTGGACTCTCGAGGCTAATTCACCGACTTTCCAGCGCCCTCTCAACCCCCCTAACTCACCTGAACTCACCAAACCCCGGGGCCCTCTGCGCCTTTTGCAACCTCGATTCCGGAGCCCCGCCTCTACAACTCGTCGGCCCCGCCTCACAACGCCCAAAGCTGCTGTCTCGTACACAGACACCTCCTGCAGCAACCCAACATTCAATAGTCTCCTACATTTCTTCCGACCCTGACTAGCGCCACGCCCGCCTATTGTTGATTGCCTGCCCGTTGAACAACGTCGAGGCAGCCCTCTCACGCAATTTCTGTCCTAATTGTCCCGCCGACCGGGCCATCCCACCTCCTGAACGAGCCTGCGCCGCTGTAGCAACTTCCCCCCCGCCGCACCTCCTTGAACAGATCAAAATACCTCCTCCATCATGGCTGAATTCGTGCGAGCCCAGATCTTTGGGACCACCTTCGAGATCACCTCCAGGTACTCAGACCTCCAGCCTGTCGGCATGGGAGCCTTTGGTCTGGTCTGCTCGGCTAGGGACCAGCTCACCAACCAGAATGTTGCCATCAAGAAGATCATGAAGCCCTTCAGCACCCCCGTCCTGGCCAAGAGGACCTACCGCGAGCTGAAGCTGCTCAAGCACCTCAGACACGAGAACATCATCTCGCTCAGCGACATCTTCATCTCGCCGCTGGAGGACATCTACTTCGTCACCGAGCTGCTAGGCACCGATCTGCACCGTCTGCTTACCTCCAGACCTCTGGAGAAGCAGTTCATCCAGTACTTCCTGTACCAGATCATGCGCGGCTTGAAATACGTCCACTCCGCCGGTGTTGTGCACCGTGACCTGAAGCCTAGTAACATCTTGGTCAACGAGAACTGTGATCTCAAGATCTGCGACTTCGGCCTGGCCCGTATCCAGGACCCCCAGATGACGGGATACGTGTCGACCAGATACTACCGCGCTCCCGAGATCATGCTCACATGGCAAAAGTATGACGTGGAGGTCGATATCTGGAGTGCGGGCTGCATCTTCGCCGAGATGCTTGAGGGCAAGCCTCTTTTCCCTGGTAAGGATCACGTCAACCAGTTCTCCATCATCACTGAACTCCTCGGAACCCCACCCGATGATGTGATCAACACGATTGCGAGCGAAAATGTGAGTCTGGCATGTCTGGCAAAGGAACGCTCATGGTTCGGTCTACTAACTTTTATCGCAGACTCTGAGATTCGTCAAGTCCCTGCCCAAGCGAGAGCGGCAACCTCTGGCGAGCAAGTTCAAGAATGCTGATGAGCAAGGTCTGTACCAATTATATCCAGGAGAGCCCGAAGATGTACATACCATTCTGACTAGAAGTAGCGGTTGATCTGCTGGAGCGTATGTTGGTGTTCGACCCAAAGAAGCGGATAACGGCCTCGGATGCACTGGCCCATGAGTACCTCGCTCCTTACCATGACCCAACGGACGAGCCTGTTGCCGAGGAGAAATTCGACTGGAGTTTCAACGATGCTGACCTCCCCGTCGACACGTGGAAGATCATGATGTGAGTGGACACACAGCCCTTGCCACCACACTAAAGCCCCCCCCCCCCCCGCTCGACCAGCCGAAACTAATGAGATGATGATTCTAGGTACTCGGAGATTCTCGACTACCATAATGTGGACGCGAGTGGTGCTTCGGCTGCCATGGGGGAGTTCAATGGACAATAATAGAGACGATCAGTCGAGGGGGCTTAAAGGCGTTTTGGAAGCCACTAGTGGCACACAGCACTCGGCCATGACATTCACCATTGATACCAGAAAGAAAGAGCAAGGAAAGGTGTATATTGAGGGCCGAGGGATGCAAAAGAAATACACGGATAAATGCATCCCAGGTGCAAGAACATTTTTTGTGGATTGCGCAGATGCATTGAGGGGTCTGGCAGAGCTCTTCAGTCCAGATCATGGATGGGGCAGGCCATATTATTCCCTTTGCCGATTCGTTTCGCGCGAGATTCAGAAAGAAGGCGAGGGCAGAGATGATGCAGAAGACGAGACTCGCCCAGTCGCAACAGCATATACTTTCAACACAGGTACGGCGTTTTTTCCCAGATGAGAAGAGGCGGAATCTTCACTTGCAATGAGCCTAGTGATTGGATAAAACGAGTATCGAGTCGACAATTCGCTTTGGACTGCATACAAGACTCGCATATCCAAGTCTGGTGCGTCATTGCTTAGTGCTAGCGGACGCGGGGGAAAGAAATAGACAGTTTTGGACATGATAGGTCTTTGGAGTATTATTGGCCGAGGCACAAAGTAAGCTTGGCAGATGACTGTTGTACAAAAGGAGGAATGACCCAGAGGTCTTTTTTGTCAACAACATCTCTCTTTTGTCTCTAGAAATAAATAGTTGCGATTTCGGGAGAAGAAAAAGAAGGAAGGGGAAAAAAAAGAAAGAAAAGAAAAACCTACCGGCTAGGAGGGAGAAGGCGGGAGAAGAAATATTCAGATGAAAAGACTGGTCAATCGATGCTCTCTGTTTTTACTCTCTGTTTTCCCCTCTTGTATTAATGATTGTCATATCATTTTTCGTCTTCCTTTTTTTTTCGGGGGGGGGGGGGAGTTGTGTTGTGTTTTTCTCTTCAGTCGCTACTTTGAACCAAATTTGCTATCCTTTTTGTTTTAT
>JACWST010000194.1:11995-47869 GCA_014850475.1 Cryphonectria naterciae
AGAAAAAAAAAGAAAAAAAGACGGGTAAATGAGGGCTCTAGGTTTTAACTCTTTTTTTTCCCCTTTTGTTTTAATGTTTGTCTTTTCTTTTTTTTTTTTTTTTTTTTTTGGGGGGGGGGGGGGGTTTGGTCGTGGATTTGCCATCAATGCCAACCTTGAACCAATCTGCGATGCCGTTCCGTGTGCTATGCTTTCTGTGGTATATATCTTAATCATAAAAAGAACTTTCATGTTGGAACCACGCCCGGTGTTTCCACCCTTCGAAACCACTTTCTCCACCGGGGCGAACGCTGCTTTGCTGATCGATGCAACAATTTTTCCCATTGACTCAATGCCCTGCCTCTGCTCTCTCTCTCTCATCTCTTCCATCCAATGCTGCGCGATACCTCAGGCCCTTGCTTTCTCACTTCTTCTCGCATGATGATGATGATGATGCTTGCCCTTGGCGGTGCTCATCACGCCCGAGACATTCTTCTGTCGGCACAGGGAGAGCGGCAGGAGCGGCATCCTCTTCGTCCTCGTCCTCCTCGTCGTTGTCGTCGTCGTCGAACCCCGCGTCATGGCCCGCCTATCGCCTGACGAGTGGTCAGCATCCTACGCCAGCTTGTGCTCGTGAGACACGGTCGGCGAGAGGTCGTCGTTCCAGACGCCGTTCTCGTGCTGCATGAAGTCGAGATTCGGCTTGGCGGGCGACTGCTCGGGCGACGACGAGATGGTGCCGCCCTCGGAGCCGAGGATGCTCTCGCTGTACGAGTTGTGCGTCTCGTGCCGCGACAGGTCCTCGCGTAATGATACCGTCGTTGTAGCTGCCACCACCTCTTTGTCGCTGCTGAAGCTGCGGAAGATGGACGACGAGGTCGACATGCGCGGGCTCTTGGGCTCCTTCTCCGAGCTGGAACGCAGCGAGGTGGGCGTGCTGCTCCCATCCTTCTTGCTCTTGCTCCGGCCGAGGCTGATGCCCCAGCCGCCACCACCACCGCCGCCGCCGCCGCCGCCGCCGCCACTGCTGCTTCCGTTGCTGATGCCTGACAATCGTGACCCCGCCAGTGCTTTGCGCTTCTCGCCCGCCCAGGATGTCCAGCTGCTCAGGTAGGACTGCTGCGCGCTGCCGTTCTTGACGGAGGGGCTGGCGGGTTCGGAGCCCAGCGACAGCCTGTTCTCTTCTGCCTTCTTCCGCTGGGCCTCCCGGTAGGCCTCGAGTTCGGTGTAGAACTTGTTGATCACGGACCCGCCCTTCTCCCTCGCCGCGGCCCAGTTCCGGGCGGCTGCCTCCCTGCCCTGGGCGATCTTCTCGTCGAGGTGCAGGTCCTGGACCTGTTGTGACACGCGCCTCGACACGTCATCTATGCTCAATCCGCCGGCGCACAGGTGTCTCGGCTCGACAATGTCGAAGAGGTGGTTATCCGTCTTGCTGTTCCAGATGCGGTAGTTCTCGGTCCTCGTCCAGGCCTCCACCCAGTCCATGTTGAAGTCCAAGGCTGGGTCGCCCTCCACGTGTGGGAGCAGCATCTTTGAGTTGTTGGCGTGCTTGACCATGAAGTTGTGGTACTTTACAGATGCCAGCAGCGCATTGATGTAGTCCTCAAACTGCAGCCGGATGAACTCCTCACTTCCCATGAAGCCCATCGTCTTTGGTCGGCTCGGATTGGCCTCGTCCCAGGTTTCGTTGACTGTCTGCGTGATGAAGTCGATCCACCGCCTGTCTGGAGTGGAGAGCTGTAATGCTTGTTTGAGAGAGGGCGAGGTAATATTAATGAAGTCTTCGTCCAGGTTGATGAGTATATCGCTGTACCTGTCTTTCTGCTGAAGCAAGAGTGAATTCGTGCTCCCGACGATGTATGATTTTGTGCCAACATCCGCCAGCAGATCGAGCTGTTGCAACGGCGTGTAAGGGCCAAATAAACTCCCCTGCGCGATCTGTCAGAGTACAGAACCACCACAAGGTCTGAGAAAGAAGAGGGGGGGGGGGCGGGGAGAGTATACCTTGCCAAAGATCTGAAGGGGGAGACCCATGTAAGCCTGTAATGACCTTCGGTCGCTGGTTCGTAGATTCGTGGTGACAGTCAGCTGCTTCTCGTAGCTGTTCAGCTCTGGATCTGCGCAATCCTGAAGCTTCTGGATGAGGCCGGGAACCAATGATATCAAGGAGAACTGCATCATGCAGAGTCGCTCGCAACGAGAGCCGAAGAACAGCATCTGTGAGGAGCATGCGTCAGTCTGTGAAGTGCCCTTCGGACGAACAGGGCCACCCAGCCCTTCGGAAGAATGCGGTCGATCCATACCTTTGGCTGGAGCAGACAGCACTTCAGGAGAACTAGAGTCTGCCACCGGAACTCATGGATCATCTCCCGCAGGCTCATGCCCAGGTAGGCATCCCGGCTGTCCTCTCCCGTCAGCAGGCCTCGCTCTTTCTCGTCCGCCAAGCTCTCCTGGAACCTCCGTAGGATCTCGGTCTCGGTGAACTCCCGCTGGTCGAACCACGCGTGCGTCACGACGCTCAGCCGCTCCTTCAGCGTCCCAAAGCTCTGTGGGTTGTCCGCAATGACAACCACGGCCTTTTGTACGGTCGACCGTGTCACCTCTGGAGGTCGGTGCAGGAGCTGTGACGCGTCCATCTGCCTGGTACAGGCGATCCCGAAGAGCGAGGTCGCGGGCTCGGTTTCTGTCGCGGGTCGCAGGAGCGTGAAGTAGGAGAAGTCCTCGGTCGACCTGTCAAGAGGGAAAAGCGTCAGCCGGGCTTGTTTTTCTGGCGGTGTGAGGGCCACGCACCACCGGAGCAGAGCAGCCGAGACGGGCAAAGAAGGAAAACAGAAAGAAAGAGAGAAGAAAAAAAGAAAAGAAAAGAAAGGTAAAACACCACGTCTGGGTGGGGAGAAGACCTTGAGACTCACGCGTGCGCGCCGTCGCTGAGGGCCATGAACGGCAGCAGAGACCATCCGTAGTCCACAGCGGGATCTGTGCCCTCGGCGGCACCAAACCACGACTCGACCTCCGGCCCTCTCTGGTGGTGGAAGTCAATGACCGAGACCAAGGGTATGAAGTTGCCCCTGGTCGCGCTCCCGGGCGTGGACGTGCCTGAGCCTGCGCGCGGCGTTCCCTCGCCGGTTGGTGTGGGCGTGTCCATGGTGCTGGTGTTCCGGGGGGCTCTGCCCGCCCCTACCTCCTGCCCCTACAGAGAAGACGAGTGCGACAGATGCAATGGTGACACTCTCATTGGGGGGGCAGAGCCTTGAGGTTGGCTTGTGAGAGGTAGAACAAGGAAGCAGTCGCGAAGACGCCCCGGTGTTGCAGCGTCGGAAGAAAGGACGGACGGACGATTTCGCAGAACTTTTAGCCAAGATATCGCCCGACAGCCATGGATCGCAAGACGAGAGAGGGGGGGGGGGGGTGTGCCTGTGGTCGAATGGACGGCAATGACTCGGGGTGATGATGGTGGACGCTTGGTCGGATGGTGGTTCCTCGGAGGAGGCTCGCGGCAGAGGATATCGAGGACGAAGCTTTGTGTGGGAAACTGGCGGTCCTCGAGGATTGAGAGTCGGGGACTCGAAGCTTGGGTGAATAGCCAAAAGATGTGGCCGAGGCCGTGCGACGATCCACACCGAGAGTCTCACCTCGAAGGGAGGAGGAGGAGGAGGAGGAGGGAGAACGTGGGTCCCGGTTCGCTGGGGCCGAGATGAGATGAAGATGGAATAGAGCAATGCGCTGCGACTCGGTTGTCAATATGAGAGAGAGAGAGAGGGAGACTCTGGGGTCTTTTCTGGGGCGCACGTCACAGCTCGTGAACCGAGAGCCAACCTTCTCTCTCTCTTTCTCTTTCTCTCTTCAGCTGGCCAGGGGGGGGGGGCGGGAGCAAAAGGCGGGCGGTCGAGAGAGGTGAGCGCGTGCAGGTATCCAATGCGCCTAGCAGAAGAGCGTTCGTCGTGTTGGAGCGGCTGAGAGTCCCGAGTCGGGGCGTCGCAGTTGCTTCTCGAATCTCTTGTCCCACCCTGTGAGGAATGAAGGGGACCGACCGTCTTGTGGAGTCGGCCAGGTCAAGTGGGAGAGAGAAGAACACCACAAGGCAGGCTAATATGAAGTAAAAAAATTGGTTATGATATTGGTATTGTAGCTAGCGATGGGCGGATTGTTCTTTTTAACTTGTCTCTCGTCTTCCCCTCTTTCTCTTTCTTCCCTTTTGGTAAGAGAAGAGAACCGAGGAGGGGCTTTGTGTCCTGCTGTCAGAAAAAAAGGTGCCCCCATCCTCGGGTACTAGAGTGTCAATTGGCTGGCTGTTGGACCGTCATCCGTATAAGCTTTCGAGGCAGGCGCAACTGGGAAGCTGGAGAGGACCCTAGAAGATGAAATCGTCGTCCGAACTAAGAATCAATTGGTAGTGAGGGAAAGAAAGACATTGGATAGTAAAACGTGCACTAAATTAAAGTAAGTATACAGTACATGTTCCAGCCTGGCAGGCGGTATTGATAGTGAGGTACCCCGCCAACAGGCCCTAAAGTACCAACTCTCAGTGGTCTCTGGTTAGCAGTCTCGTCCTGTCTGCTTGATGACCTATACGAGACATGTGTACCTAATACAATGATAACAAGGTCTGAAAGGGAATTATTCCTTCGAGGGCGCAATATCAATGCATCCAACGTTCAGTTTCACCTCGGACCACACACACACACACAGTCTTGTCTTCCAGCTTGGCTCCTGTACTTCGCCATAATGGATTTACTAGCTTACCAAAGAGATCTCTTGAGCAAGACAAGATCAGGTCATTAACCCCCTCCCCCCCCCTCCTCTCTTCTCTCCCGTCTCCCTTTTTCTCTTCTTTATGCTACATCGGTCACCCCAAGATGCGAAGAGGGGTTTTTCCTCCCTTCAAACCGTAGGAAGATCATCTGGCTCGCCCGTATCATCCGTCACGCTGGGTACGCCCTCTGCGCCCTCCCCCTCGATCTTCTTGCCCGCCTCATAGGTGACGCGCCTCCAGCCGCACTCGACAGACGGGTCCTTGATCCACTCCACAGTCGGGAAGTAGTGCTCGTTCTTCTTCATCGTGACCACCCACGGCACGCTGTCGAATGTCACCGCTTTCAGTCGGAAGTATGTGTTGTCGGGGATCTCGATCACGGCCTGCAGGAACGACTCGAGGTCCGGCGTAGGCTTGTTGTTGACATGCGTGATGAAGTTGGTGGGCGCCAGCCCGTACTGGTACGCAGGGGACCCGCGCGTCCTGGCCGATACGTACACCTCGCTGAACAGCTTGCTGATCTGCTGCCGCACGGCGTGGTGTGGCCTGTGGAGGATGGCGCCGCAGAAGCTGACAGCCCGGTCCGTCTCCACATCGTCCGCAGCAACCGTCGGCAGTCGGATGTGCATCTCCTGGCAGTCGCGGACCACCACGGCCTCCAGGAACTCGTGGTCGTACATGACGTCGAGCTCCGATATGCGCGTGATGAGCTTGCCGTTCAGCGTGAGCAGGATGTCGCCCTCGAGGAGCGCCTCCTTGGTCTCGTTCCGCTCAAACGTCCTCTTTGTCACCATGAAGAGCTGGTGGTGTGACGTGTTCACCTTGGACACCTGCTGGATCCACTCCTCCGACACGCCCATCAGCCGAGCTTGAGACATGGCAATCGACCGGAACTCGACCGAGAGCATGCGCAGGTTGGGGACGATCCCCTTTTGTATCTGCGAGACCACCGGCAACAACGTCGGCGTGGCGAGGCCGAGATGATACTCCTCGTCCCGGTGCGTCGATGGAGATCGCTCGCCGAGGTATGTGAGCCACAGCGCCTGGACAGTCCCGTCCGGGGCGACGAGCACACCGCTCCCACACTGCCCGCTCAAGCTCGTATCTACTGTGATCGCATCTACATTCACCGCCCGGTAGCGTGGCGCCCCAGAGTTCGCAGGGATGGCGACGGCAAAAATCTCAGTGACGCTGGTGGCCGTGTGCACCACGCGTCCGATGCGGTTGTACCCGATGAAGTACGTCGACGCGCCCTGGGTGATCTCCTCAGTCGAGAGCTTTGCGCTCTGCACCGGAGCCTCGACCAGTTTTGGGTCGTACTGTATAATGGCGTAGTTCTGCAGGGGGTGCAGAAACACCACCTTGCCTTCGACGACGATGGAGTCGGCAATGGTGATGGAGATATCACAGAGGTCATCTGATCGCCGTCAGGGTCAGTCAGTACGTCTGTACATACATATACACACACACACACACACAACCAAGAAAAAAAAAGAAAAAAGAAAGAAACACAAGATACGTACAAGGCACAATAGCCCTTGAGATGACCACCAGCCCCTTGTCGGCGTCGATGACCAGCCCCATCCCCCACTTCCGATTCTTGGGGAACCCGTCCAGCTTGACGGGCATGGTGCAGTTGACATGGACGAAGCTCTTGACGAGCTCGGCCACAGCCGGGTGAGACGTGTGCTCGAGCTGGATGAAGGATGCCTTTCTCGGCACGGGGGCCACCGGTGGTAGCGGGTCGGCCAGGTCTGTGAAATTCCACAGGCCGCTTTGATCGTCCCGCACGGCAAGCTTCATCTTGGAGGACCAGTGCCTGTCGATGTAGATGATGGTCGTGTTGAGCGTATGCAAATCCCTAAGATGCTTGTACGTCACAACAACCCTCGCCTTGTCGGGGATGGTCTTGGCCACCTCGATGAAGGTCTCCAGGTCAGGCACCTTCTTGTGGTCCAGGGTCTGGATCAATATGCCGTTCTCGGTATTATCGAAACGGAAAGAGCCAGTGCCCTCACAGAGATATACGCCGCTGCAGGCCACGCCGTACAGGCGGGCTTGCTGGTAGGAGAGGGTGTGGAAGCTTCCGCCGGCCACCGACACAAAACGGTCAGGCGTGATCTCGTGCAGGTCGCCGACGGCAATCTCCACCTCCACATCCTCGCCGCCCCTCTGGAGGAGCAGCTTGATGGTCTTGCCGACGCTCGAGTCCATGATGTCGTCAAGGACGGTGAACTGCGTGATCAGCTGGTCGTTCACCTTGATGAGGACGTCACCCTCCTCGATCTTGTTGTGGGAAGGGCCCTGCGGGAGGACGATCTCGGCCACCAGCATGTTGGTCTCCTTGGGGAACTGCTTGCGCATCTGCGCCTCCCACTGCGAGGAGAGGCCGAGCCGCCTACACTCGTCAAAGGGCTTTAGGAGGAACTGGCATTGTATGTCGCCTCTCGTGATGGGCTTGCCCTCTTGGAGGCACTTCAGCGCTCGTAAAGGTCGGTCCAGAGGGAGGAAGTAGTCCGTCGAGGCTCCATCCGCTCGACCGCCAGCCTGGAGGGCAACGGCGTACCCGTCAATGTCGACGACTGGACTGCCAGACGAGCCTCCGCTAGCGGCAGCACTGGCCTGGTAGTAGGAAGTGTTGAAGTCGCTGTAGCCCTCGCCGTACTCGGGGGCATTGCGGTCCAGACGGCTGATGACGCCAGAGAGAATGCTGAGCTTCTCACCAGCGTCATTACCAACGACGCGGATCTCGATCCCAACTGAAGGCACACCCGTCAGCATGAGAATACAGAGTCGAAGGAAGAAGGAAAAAAGGAAAGGAAAGAAAAGAAGAGGAAGAGAGAAAAAGGGGCGAGACGCCGAACGTACCTTTGGCTAGGTCAGGCCGCAGAGGGAGGGCCCTGACGGGCATGTACTTGATGGCCTTGGGATCGAACTTGAGGATGCCAAAATCGTGGACGGGGTCCCTGTACACGGGATAGGCGTCCACCTCCTCATGGTTATCGAAGATGCAGTAGCCCCAGAACGGACCCGAGCCCACCACGTGCCTGTTGGTGAGGATGTAGCCGCGCTCGGCATCGACGACAAACCCCGTGGCCTCGGAGTTCAGGGCCGGGTCGGTGTCGAAGCTGCAGGTCTGGCAGAAGCGTATAGAGACGACGTTGCGCACGACGCTCTCAATGGTCGCCTGCCACTCCTGGCTATCGGGCCCGAGGGCGGGCAGGGCCTGCAGGGCGGCGTCGTCGATGAAGTCGTGCTCGCGCATGTCAAAGTCCTCAGCCTCGACATCCGGGGTGTTGTCGCCGGCGGACTGCTTGCCGTTCAGCGAGGAACGGAGGTGCTTCGGAGGCCGGCCGCTCTCGATCATCTCGAAGGGGGAGGGCTTGCGCTTGGCGCGTGGGGAGGTATTGGATCCGTTCATCGTGGTCGCGGAGGGGGAGGGGGAGGACGAGGAGGGGGAAATGCTGCCCGCTCCAGGAGATTCGGACTGGCGGGCCGCGGGAGATTGCACGTATTCGGCGGGTGGTCGTGCAGCCGAGCTTGACGGTGTGGCGGCGGCAGCAGCAGCAGCGGGAACAGCAGCAGTAGCAGTGGACGCTGCTGTCGAGTGCGAGGAGATGGCCCGGATGAGGCGGGCCCTAGGTGTGACTGCGACGGTCGAGCAGTGAGATGGTGTGTGCCAGTAAGAGTTCAACGAAACCGTGGGACGATGATAATGTCTTGCGGTGTAGCAAGAGACAGCACGGCGCAAGATGGTCGTGGCTGATAGCGGTGATGATGATGTTGCAAGTCTGCCAACTCCGTTGCGCAACGAAGAGGCCGAGACCGTCTGCATTCAGCAATGTCTCCTCCGCCTCGTTCGACGTACTAAGATCAAGCTCTGGGAGAGGTGGGGGAGGGGAAGGAGAGGACGTCTTCAGGGAAGAGGATGGGTCACACGTAAAAGACGTGGGGGAGAAGGGACAAGACAAGAAAAAAAAGAAGAAAAAAAAAGAAGAGGAAGAGAGAAAAAAAAACCCTAAAGAATGCACCAAAGGCGGCAGGGCTGAGAGACGAGGCGCAAACTCGGTTTGTAGGCAGAGAGGTCTACAATAGCAGCAGGTTTGACCTGGCCTCGCAGCTGACTTGACCAAGAACAGTGAGTTGACCCACTGGGGCCAGCCCACCTTGCCCACTATAAAGACCCAATTTTCCTCCCGTTCTGCCGGTGACACCCCTGCATAGGCTTTCTCATACGGGTCCAAAGGTTCATTATTACGTATCCTTGTATGAATGAAGAGGAATCAATCCTATGACATGTATACTATTCATTATGCATGTACTTGGTCCATTATACTAGTATGCCTCTTTTGAAGGAAGAGAGGAAAACAAAACAATATATTGTTTATAGCAGATTGTACACACAAGTCATACCTTCACTTGTTCCCCTGAGTAACCGAGATAGGTCACTTGAGTCCAGTCATAAAGTCAACTTGGTCCCCCAGAGACCGTGACAAACAATGGACATACATAAGTATACATAAGCTTGAGTGAATCTCTCATATGTGCTGGCGATTGTTCTCCACCTGCCGCTCCGTTTCCCCTACCAATGCGACGTTGGCACTGCATAGAAAAGAACACGACGACAGCAAGAAAACGCAACGAACAAGTCTTTGAGTCGGTTATAGGAATTTTCCATAGGAAGAAAGATAGGAACAGGCAGCTAAACTCGGCATGATAGGGTATACTGTTCATCCCTCATCTCATCGTGTTCTATCTTCCCCACCAACCTCTCTCCTGTCCCAGTCTCTTCCTCCAGACTATACACACATACATATATATATATATCTATATATTCTCCGAATCATGACTCCATACCCTGCTGCTCACCAGTCTCACTCGTCTTCGCACCGTCCCCCTCCTCTTCCTCCTTCTTCCTCCCTTGCTCGGCAGCAGCAGCAGCAGCAGCAGCAGCAGCAGCAGCCGCCGCCTTCTTGTCCTTCTTCTGCACCGCCTTAGCCTGCGCCGCCTCCTCCTTCATCCTCTTAGCCTCCTTCGCCCTCTCCTCCTCCACGATCTTCTCCCCCCACCACCTAGCCACAAACGTAGCCAGCACCATCTCCAGCAGACCCCGCCGCTCCTCCTCGTCCCCCATCTCAGGAACATCCACCTCCATATCCCCCAGCTTCCCCTGCCAGAACCAGGGCCCTACCACCCGCGCCACCACCCGCCCGTCCCTGTCTCTCTTCAGCAGGCCCTTGCCGCTCCACGTGTACCCTTCCTCCTGGAACGCGACGGCGTGCCTGTCCCCGCCCCCCGCCAGCGGCACCCACGACGACGACTTCTTTTTGATCTGCAGCCTCGTCGACGCCCGCTGCTCCGCGCTGCTGCTCCCGTCCAGCCCCACGTGGTGCATCTCGAGCGTCTCCTCCCTGCCGGCACTGTCCCCTGCGGCCGGCTCATCCAGCGTCGCCACGCACACGCCCCCGTCCTTCTCGCCGGGCGGCCCACGGAAGAGCTGTTTCTTGTTCTTCTTTTTGGTGCCGCCGATCGTCAACAGGCCCCCGCCGGGCGCCACCGTCGCCGTGCTGTAGATGACTGCGTGCGAGGACGGTTCCTTGAAGAGCAGCTCGTTGCTGTTCTTGCCGTAGATTTTGCCAGGGGCATTTTCGATGTGGTAGGTCAGTTTCGGCATGTTGGAAAAGTAGTAATTGAGGATTTTACATCGGTCAGGAAAAGGAGAGAGAAAAGAAAGAACAAAAATAGGGATAGGAGTGAACAAGGAATTTGTAGCGTAAAATAAATAAAATGGAAATCATAGAAAGGGGAAGGGGGACACTTAAAACATGTTGGTGTATAGACAGACTTACAGGAGAGGCCCAATGACATGGTAGCGGGTGATGTCATGGTGTGTGTACTTGCGGAACAGACAGCCAAGATACACTCACACATAGTCACATCGTTCCCACCCCCCGAGAACCTAGTGAAAACTCATCATCATTCATCAATCACGAGGAATTGCGAAACCTATTAAAGGAACAGACGGCCAGAAGGTGTTATGTCAATGCCTTGTCTGATCAGAGAGTTGAATGACCAACGGTAGCACCCAACGGCAGTCAAAAGCCTCCTCCTCTACCCGATGGTGTATGGAAGGGTATGTACTATCAAACAACACACGCTTGTCCTATTGAACACCAGGCCCATGCGGGTTTATCCCAATCCTCCCTTTTCCTTTCCCTTTCCCTTTCTTTTCCCTCCGATATCCCGGCCCTCGTTAGCTCGTGAAATGCTGTCCCGTACAAATCCCACCCAGAAACACATCGTGGGATCCCCCCCGTTGGCAACGGAAGAACCTCGAAAGCCAGATTTCATCATCACAATAGCGGAGATGTCTTTGAATCGAATATGGCAAAGGAACGACAATGTCTTCGATAGTGTTCGAATACCGTCGTCGTCCATGACCGATGAGATCCCCCCCCAGGTATTCATAGCCCATTCGACAAGATGTCTCGTCTCCCGAGTCCAGAAATCCACTTGTTGACGCAGGATGATCAGGACGAATCGGGCGAGCCAGGTGAATATCCAAAGCAGAGAGAATCAATAGGTCTCAACCCCCTACCCCCTTTTGCAAGGCAAACCGAGTCAATGACAATCCCTCGCATTGGATCCGTGGCAGAAAAAGCCACAAGTTATCGTAGGAAACACTCCCCAGATAAAGGAGCCCCTGTCGGTACCAAAAGCCACAAGCAAGAGGCCCCCCCATCTTTCACACAAGACGGGGATCCGCTCACTTCATCATCTTCTCTCGATGAGCGGCAAATAGCCGAACGTTCATTTCGTGTTCGTCGCAAGCATCAGTCCACTTCTTCCGAACCTCGCGGTCCTCCTCAGCCCAGGTCATGTATTCCAGGACACCGGCGCCATCCCGCAACTCAAGCCAGGCAGAAGAGCCAAGTTTCTGGTGAACCTGAACCCTGCGAGCCGAGAAGTGGTCGATGAACTTGGTGTTGTAGGCGTGGAACTCTCCCAGGTACTGGTAGAAAGCCTCCACATACTGCTTCCAGGCGACCGAAGAGGGCTTGAGGCCTGGAACTGCCAGCACTGGTGGCGGGTTTGGCGGTTCAGGTGGCTCTGGTAGAGCTTCCTGGATGTTCTGCGACCTCGACACGGGCTTGCGGACGGGGACGTGACCTGCTGCGGCACTCGGGAAGGGGAGATTCGATTTCAGGTCGCCAAAGGACTCGAGGCCTGATGCACGCTCGGCAAACGGCTCGACGTTCCTGATGTCGGAAAAGCTGGCTCGGAACTCCTCACTGTCTTCCGATCCGCCTGCTGCTGCTGCTGCTGGCGCAAAGGCGGGCTGTGGGGGTGGCTTCGCATCACCCTTGATGCCCAGGCCCACGTCTCCAGCCCGCCACTCAGGACGCGACGGCGTCACAGGAATATTCCGCGCCCCATTACGGTCCGATTGCCCCACAGGAGGATCGACATCCATAGCCATCGGACTGGAAGTCCCATCGATGCTTGGTCCTCGCCCAGCGGTTGCTGAGCCCTTGGATGCTTCCTCCAGGCCACTGCTGCTCTCGTCCGACTCGACCATACCGGCCGTTCCCGCCGTCATACGCACAGGTTTCGGCTTCTTGCTAGAATTGCGAATCGTGCGACCGCCGGCTACGGATGTCTTGTGCGCCACGGGTGCTTCGAAAATCTGCGGGTTGATCTTCTCGGACCACTCCTCAGGATTAAAGGCGCCAGAGTGGGGCGACTTCTCTCCCACGCGAGGACCGGCGAAGTGTGGCTGTTGTGAGGCGTCTGTTGTGAAGGGAGACCTGCGACCTAAGCGACTGCCTGACTTGGACCGAGGCATGGCCGGCCGTCCGGCCTCGTCGACTGGAGATCCCGCATTGAACTGCCAGCTGGTAGCATCCTCCTCAGCAACAAATCTAGTGTTGATGTTGTCAGTGCTGTTCCGCGTGAACCGGTACGAGTCGGCGACGAACTGCTCGCCCGTAAACTGCGAGCCGAAGCTGGTGTTGAAGTTAGCATGATCTGCGCTGTCACGAACCTGCTGAGGGTTCACTGGTGGGGTTTGGGTTTCGTCCTGCGAAGGCTTAGACTGCTGCTGCTGCTGCTGCTGCTGCTGCTGATACCCATACTTTCTGGCAGAAAGCTGTCGGAGGAGCTGAGACATCTTCTGCTCGAAAGCATTCAGGCCGCCCTTTTGTGGAGGAGGCTCGTCTTCACTCGAAGACTTTGTGTACTGCTGAGTACGTGGCTCCTCTAGCTTTGAGGGCTGGTTGCGTGTGTTCTTCTTGTTGCAGAAGTCCCCCTCGCCCGCACGGCCAGTCGCTTGCTGGGCTTGTTGGGGGACTTCATGGTGGTGCTGGGCAGGAGTTGACTTAGACTGAGACTGATCGTCATACAATTTGGAGCTGTTTTTGCCGTTGTCACCACCAGCCCCGTCCTTGGGACCTTCTGAAGAAGACCGGTAGTCGCTGCTATCCGACGTGGTGCCTGAACTTCGCTGACCGTTGAGCCCTGCTCTACCATTCTGCCCTGCCCGGGGTACATTGTCCGAGTCGTCGGGTACGCTGGAGCTTCTCTGGCGGGGACTACCGGTAGAAGGGGCGTTCTCATCGTCGTTGTAAGGCCTGCGCTTGGGCTCTCGCGTGCTACGGGATCGCCCAATATTGCTCGCGCCAACCCAGGGATCGAACTTCTCGCCGCCGTGTGTCTGGTATGGGGTACTCTGGCGTGGGTCCACAAACGTGCTGTCGCGGTCGCTGTCGCGGTCGGGTTCAGGATTAGACGGCGCCCGGCGCCTGGCTCGTGCTGCTGAAGAAGTCTCGTCAAACAGGTTAGAGTGAGACCGAGTGGTAAAGTAGTTGTTGCCGGGCACCGCTGGCTCATCGCCCGGGGACTCAGGCACATAGCCTCCTCGCTGGACACGGGCGCCAAAGGAACCCTTGGGCTGCTTCTGGGGCGGGGCACGCGGAGGAACAGGAGGCGGTTGCTGCGGCTGCTGCTTCTGCGGCTGGGCCTGGGGCTGGGGCTGTTGGTAGCTCGACGGTCTGCTGGCGCTGGGAGTTCTACTCGACGCGCCGCTTGCAGTAGGGTTTCGGGCGGCTCCCTTGCCCTTTGACCCATATCTCATGTCCTCCCAGGCTTGCCAGTGTTGCCAGGTGTTGGTCGAGTCGGCCTTCTTTGCCTGCGTCCGACGAGGTGCGCCGGCCGTGAACTCGGCATACTTGTCTGCATTCGTCGAGGCCGACGACTGGCGTTTCTGCGTGGACGCAGTGGGCCTCTGAGGGAAGTTGGGCGGACGAGGGGGAGGAGCCCACTCCTTGCCGGCATTCGCCCAAGGATTCCCTCTCACTCCAGAGGCGTACGTTGCCCGGGTACGGCGGGCCTCGGCATCGTACTTGCGCTTCTTCTCGGGATCAGTGAGGATGGCATGGGCGTGGTTGATGATGTTGAAGGCTTCATTTGATCCGCCAGGGCGGTCGGGGTGTTTCTTGAGCGCTGCACGACAGCTTCCGTCAGCTCCTGACCACTACGACAACATGAGACTGAGCCCGACATACATAGTTTCCTGTACTGCTTCCTGACGAGATCGATATCCTCCGTAGGCCCAGCGAGCTCGAGATCGGCGTACAAGTCGCGTCGAGGTTCCTTGTCCATGTTGGGCCTGTTTCTGCAAGGCAGAGTGTGCCTTGGTAGCGTTGGGAAACAGGTCGAGAATGAAGAATGGAAGAAGGTATCGAGGAGTCAACAGCGACTACATCGGAGAAGGGCGGAAAGTCGTTTCTCAGGGCGTAAATGGTATTGGGCAAGCAAAGGACGCGTCCCTTTCGGAAGTGTAGCGCGAGGCAGCTGGTAGGAGAGGGGGGAGATGAAGAAAGGGTCTCCCCAAAGGACCTTTGAGAACGAAAAAGATGGTCTGCTTATCAATAAGATACCCCTCAAATGGGAAGAAAGAAGCAGTAAACGTCAACAGAGGGGCAGGGCAAGGCTTACCAGAGTAGAAGTCGTTGTGGTTTGCTGAGCTAGGGATCAGCCGCACGAGCAGTGTACGTGGTGAGGTCTGAGGATCCCAGAGGAGAGAGCCTGGGAACAAGTGTGATGCCTAGAACTGTGACAAATGGTTGCTGTGCCGTGAATTGCAGGAAGAGATCCAACCAAGATGTTCCACAAGAAGCAAAATATCTCGGTGCACAAGGCTGCTGCTGGTGACTGTCACGATGTTGGGTGGGCGTGTGAACTTGGGCTCGGTGGAGATAGTTGAGCTGTGACGTGTTGTGATTGGACACTGGTCCTAAAGAGCAGGCAGGAGAGAGAAAAAAGAAGGTAAAAGTTGGGTGAAACAATGCTGCAGTTCACAGAAGTCCAGGTTTTTGTCACGAGAACTCTTCTACAGAACAGGCCTGAAGCCTAAAGACTGCTGGTTGCTGTGGTGGTCAGGCCGGTTTGCCAGTCCCGAAAGATGAAATGGGAGGTTGGAATGTGAGCATCTTCAGTGGGGCAGGGTGGGTTTGGGGGACCGGGTAGTGCCAAGGCGTAGTCAGGGTCCCCCCCAATTCCAGGGTTTGTTTGGTGTACTCTTCATCTGATCTTCCCTCAAGGTTGGAGCCTGACATCTGACTAGGCTGTTGTTGACTGGCTGTCCGGGTGAAATATTTCCTAATGACGTAAAGAGAGGGTGCAGGCCCCCCCCCCCCAGCGCACACTGATTTGCTCCCCACAAGGCTGAGAAAAGAGAGAGAGAGAGGGTCACACCTGTGGCCATCCTAAAGCAAACAGCAGTCCAGATTATCCTGCCTACTGTTTAGAATCATTCTCTCAGCTCATGTTTTACACCATGACTACCATGGACCAAGGAGGGTAACTCTGAATGTCACTTCAGAAAATGGCCACTCTGGACTGTGCAGCCTTACAGTTCACGTGGAGGACACAGCCACTCTTGGGTGTGCGTGGCCCTCGTTGTCACTTGACACTGGCCCGACTCGGCCAGCAGGCCTTATATTGACATGTCTGCACAAAGACGGTCATCTGTGGTGGGGGGACATGACTGTTAGTTTCTAGACCTCCTCCTTCAGCTGTGTAGGCTGTAGCAGCAATCAAAAAGGTCTTTTCTTATTTGCCTGAACTCCAATTGCTGTGACCAGCATTTCACAGCAAACCTTTGGCTGGTTCTTGTACACTGAAAACAACAAGACCTTTGCAAGTATTCCAATACTGGCCCAGAATATCCATACGGTCTCCGTTCCCTTTCCGATCGTGGCCCCGGAACTCCAGATGGCAATGTATAAGCATACCAAGCCAGTGCTACACAGTGCCCAGAACACCCCCCCCCCCCCAAATTTTTTTTTTTAATGCTACAGGAAATTGCGTCCGTTGTCCAGAAAGCATTTGCCCAGCGCAAGATCATCACTGGATGTCCTTGCTGAGCTCGTACGACCATCCTCCGTCACGCCTCATTTTCTCCCGCGCTGCAAGATCCTTGCGGATCTCGTCCTCCGTGAGCCGGTCACCTCCATTCCAGTTGGCACTGCTACCCCGTGCACGGAACTTGCTCCACCTGTCCTTGTTCTTGAACACCTCCTCCAGCCGCAGGGGCGCAGGAGGGCCAAAAACCTGGAGAGGGTCGATGGACTCCTGCTTCATGAGTTCACGCCGGAGCTCAGGCGTGTCTGCCCATGATGCTACCCCTAGTCCCTTGGCCTCGTCATCATCGTCGTCGTCATCGTCATCATCTGTCTGGATTTCAGGGAGCTCAATATTGTCGCCGTTCTGGAAGCGTGGTGAGGACCTTGTCGCTGATTTGGCAGCAGACTTGGCAGCCATGACGCCAGCAGGTCTGGCCGGAGTCTTGTGAGAGGGTCCGGCGCCATGTTGGCTGGACGCAAAAGGAATAGGACCCTTGGAGACCTGGGCCATATCCATAGGGTGACCATTCTTGCTGTGATGCGCCGCGACTGGTGGTGCTTTGAAAATATCCCTCGTAACCCCTGAAGGACCAGGTGCATACCCGCTGGAGAAGAGTGACTTGTTTGGTTGATCCTGAGAAGACAATTAGCAAGTGTGTCGAGGGGGTGACCACCTAGGAGTGTACGGCTTGCAACTTACTTTCTTGAGCCCAGCTGATGGTCCAGCATGGGGGCCCTTGATACCGGTTCCATACGACTGGATCTCCATCTCCTCCTCGGCGTCGAACTCATCGTCCGAGATTCGCATGCGCTTCACCTCTTTTTGGGGAGGCGGGCCATTTCGGGCTGTAGTGGGTCGTTGCATCGTGTCCTCTGCGCCCTCTTGCTGGAGCGGCCTCTTCATAGACATCTTGGCAGTGCTCGACAAGACTGCGTTGACAGGTCGGCCGATGTCTTCTTGCGATCGGTACATGGTGGACTGCTGCAAGCGAGATGGAGGCCTCGGTATAGCTGCCTTCTCCCGGACAGTGTTGTATTCAGCAGCGCCACCTGGCTGAGATCGAACCGCTGGAGGCGGAGCTCTTGTCTTCTTCGCCTTCTCGATCGCAGCTTGACGAGCTGCTTGCTTCTTGGCTTCTTCCTCGGCAGCAGCTCGCTGGCGTTCCTTTTCTCGCCGCTCCGCCTCCATTCGTTGCTCCTTCTCGCGCTTCCGCTCCAATTCTGCCTTAAATTCACGCTTCCGTTGGTTTTTCTTCTCCTCTTCTTGTCGTCGCTTCTCTGCAAGTTCAAGTGCCTTTGGGCGACCGGTCGTTGAGTTGACGGAGCTCTTGAGATTCTGCAGCGACGACTTCGTCTGCAGAGAGGGTTGGCCCGCCTTGCCCTTGACCTGTTGTTGAGAGCCGCCGAGGGTGTCTTGGAGGTTGGATGCAAGTGCACTGTTGGAAGGGTACAGTCCAGTATGTTGGGAAGACGTGTTGACGCGGATCAAAGTCGGTGCTTGCTTTGGTTTGACAGCAGTTTCCCTCGTTGGTTTCGTTGGTCGCTTGATCTCACGATTTTTCAAGCCTTGGCCAGGTGTAAGCCGGGGGATCGAAGGAGGCACGGGCCTTGTCGCTGGGGCATCAGCCATTTCTGTATCCTGATCAGCGGTACCGAGCTCATCTGTCTCGGCGACTGCCCCGCCCCCAGCCTCGACCTGTGTCTTTTCTTTGCGTGGACTTGTCCGTGTCGGCCTGTTGATCTCTTTTGGAGCCGGGGTGCGCATGGTCTGTCTAGGTTCCCGCTGCATACCATCGGGTTCCTCGGGAGATACCTTCTCTTGTTTTTCTTTGCTGGGGGCGCTCGCCTTCTCCCGCTCCCTCTCCCGAGCCTTGCGTAGCTTTTCCATCTGCTCGGCAAGGTGTTGGGCCTCCCTTTCCTCCTTGTCTTTCTGCTTCTGATCCCTCCTTTCTCGCTCAGCGGACGCCCGGGTCTTGCGGCTATTTGACTTCAACGGACTGGGAGCCCTGGGAGCGTGGTGAGACTCAGACATGTGCTTTGTCAGATCCGGGTAAAGAGGTTGCTCTTCCTGCTCTGGCTGGAGCGACTCAGTAGACATGCTCTCTTGCTTGTGTAATTTGGCAGCAGATGGCGAGTTCATAAGTGACGCCTTTCCATCTGCACTGAGCGCAGCACTGCTTGCTAGGAGACCCTTCGAGCCCTTCAATATGGAAGAGAACTTGTTCTTGACCTGTTTCAAGGTGTTCTGCCTGAAGGGGCTTTCACGGAAGCTTCTGGATGGCGATTTCGGGGGCTCGTCTCCTTGAGGATCCTTGCTGTCGTCCAACAATGGATTGGATGCAGACACGACCTTTTTGAGATCTTGCGCGGCAGTATCTCCGAAGATGTTATGGTGGCTCAAATCAGGTACTGAGACCGATTTGCCATGACCAAAGATGGGTTTGACCTGGCTGGACAGTGCTACTTTCCGGGGCGAGTGATGGGCAGGATCGGGGCTCGACTCTTGCAGCTGGTGCTCGGGCAGATTCGAGTCGATACCATTGACCGTGTCGCTGCGATGCACGCCTTCCATGATATCCGCAGTGTAACTCTTCTCTAACGCGGGACGAGGACTTTGGGTGACAGTTTGGTCTGCAGGAGGTGGAGCAATCCAGTCGTCTTCGTCATCCTCGGGGAACGCACCTGGTGTCCTTGCTGACTGCTGAGGTCTGGGAGGCGATCGAGGCTTCTCTTCCGCGCTCGCTTGAGCCTGTTGTGAGATCTGCGGGTGAGAGATGTGCAGTGGCTGTTGAGTGCCAGAAAGGTTCGCAATCGACTTTGACGGCCTTGGCCCACCTGCTTGTGACTTGCCGAGCATGCTGATCTGATCCTGCAGCCTCTGCGTGTAGGTTTTATTATGCGCAACGAACGCGCTGTCTTTCTTCTCCACAGAATCAGCGGCGTCATCGTCGTCAACGTCCATGACATCTTCCTCGACGTCCAGGGCATCTTGCCGCACACCAAGACTCTTGCCTCCGGTCGGTCTCGGGTAGTAACTTGTTCGGGTCGGTTCGATGTGGCTAGTCCTCGACATTCGCGCACCGATACTCTTGTTAGAAGTCAAGGGTTCGCGCGCGGGCAGCGACGCAAAGTTGAGGCTACTCTTGCGCACCAGGGGACGCATGGGGCTCGATCCATCAGATGGCGACCGAGTCACGTCTGCACCATCATCATCCGCAGCGTCGACCGCAGGTATGGGTTCAGCAAGGACTTGCTGAGGAGCAATTGGTGGCTCTGACTGCTGTGGCTGTGGCTGTGGTTCTGGCGTCGGGAATTTGGCCGGCGATTTCTGCGGACTATCGTGACCGAGTAATTGGACTGGCGATGATGCTTGGGCAACTGGCGTATCGAAGTCGTCAGGCGCCGATGGTCCGGCTGACACCGTGCTCGATGTCTTGACATCTTGTTGTTCTGCTGTGGTCTGCAAGAAATCCTCTGAAGACACGGCGGCCAGAGTCAAACTCTCGTAGCCCATCTGCTCCACCGTCTCAGCCAACGGCTGCCTGAGCTCCTCGGCTACGGGCTCAGGATCTTGTGGCTGTACCGTTTCGGCATCCTCCATAACCTCATCAAAGTCTATCGCGACATCCTGGCTCTGGCTCCCATAATAACCAGAATCAGCAAGGACACGCTGTTCTGAAGGCGCAGGCTCTGCAGGGACAGGTTTTCGTGTTATCGATGTAGGCCTTGCTGGGCTGCCCGGCTCGTCCTCGGCGATCTTGAAGTTCGGCGTCCTAGCATGAAGCAAATTCGATGTTGTGAAAGGATTAGGGGCGCCCTTAGGCGTAGCGGAAAAGATGTCAGATAGTGGCTATTACCCATATTAGTCTGGTCAAGACGACCGGCCACGCGGGAGATGGAGAGAGTGGGGTCCTCACCACTCTGTTTTCGTTATGATACAGCTTGCGCGCGGTGTGAGGAGTCTTGCCACGAAGCTTTCCTGGGGTTTTGAAGATCTCGGCCACGTTGCTAGGGGCAGAGTCAGCAGTGATGGGGACCCAAGTCGGACGCGCTCGACACGTACATCTGGTTCTCGGAGAAGATATCGGCCATGTGCTCATTCAGCCACTCGACCTCGTTTCTTGCCGAATAGCCAAACTCTTCTACCTCGGATCTTGTAATCTCAAGGGCGGAGGATCTCTCATCAGCGCACCATGCCGAGGAGCCGACAGGCGGGCGCGACGCAGGACGCATCGCCATGACCAGATCGCGCGAGTTCGGGATGAAGAAAGGCGTGGCAGGGGAAGGCAGGGGGTCGCGTCGCGGGGAAGAAGAGGGATCTACTCGAACAACAAGTTCGTCAAGGTAAATCAAGCATGTCTGGACGCTGGTGATAGCTGATTCGAGAGTGAGCAAAATGGCTGTAGTGTTTGCATGGACGATGGAGAGCGTAGAATCCGAACCGCGGTGCTTGGTGTGGGGTTGCAGTGCTGACTGAGGTGTGCAGTGGGAAAGGTGGGCAGGCGGCTGGCTGCGTGCCTTTCCCAGTTCTGGCGTGAAGTAAACAAAAGGCTGGCGGATACCCCAGACGTGCATTCATTGGTCGAGACTGAACCCGGAAGCCCCACCCCCTTTCTATTCTCACACCCCCTGCTGAAGTGACGGCGTCAGCCGCTCCGGCTACGGAATTCGGGTCCGATACTGAAGACAAATCTTCGGAGGTCAGGCGGGCAGCATTAATTATATTAACTACCAAGTACGTAGATTTCTTAGCACAATAAGGATCTGGCCACTACCTCCTTGGTCAACTTGAAACAATTGGCTAGATAGCTTTTTTTCGGGTTGGTAGGGTATGACTCTACCGTTGTTCGCTATGGCGTGTTGTCTCCATGCTCACCCTCCCATCTACCTTTTCTCATAATGCAACTCTATCTCAATCAAGATGAGGGTGCATTCCCCTTCCTCCCCCCCCCCCTTCTCTGCCCCTCTTCCTACAGTCAACCTGGCCATTGTCTGCTGCTCCGGAAGTCGGATCATGGTGGATCGCGCCATGCAATCTTCTGGCTAGGGAGTACTTTTCCCATCTCTTGCTTACTTTTGTATACCCTGGCTCTATTCACGAGCTGAGTCTTGCGACGGTAACTGTTCCAGACGGCTTGAGAATGCAAGGTAATAATACAACCTGGGCATGAGCGTCTCGAAATTGATCGGTCTTGAGGCCGCGAATAGATGACCAGAAATCTTGACAGGTTGCAGACGACTCGTCTGTTCTGAGCGACCGGTGACTGGTGACACCATCAAAACCGATACTTTTCCCCCTCTCTTGCGCAATTATCTTTTCCCACCTGCCTCTTTCTCCCAGCGTGAGGATGTGCTGGACAGCAGTCCGAATTCTGGACAGCTCTAATGCCTGCCGCACTCGCTGATCTGACCCTGTTTCGAGGTCGCCTCGTATTCGTCCTCAGGATACATACATATACCCCTTGCTATGCAGGTCAAGGCATAGTGACGAATTGGTCGTCCTACCCTGACCGACGGACGAGCAGCATGCCGTTTTTGTAGGTCTGATGAATAGTGGAATAGCTGACGTGGGCTGATCCGGTCCCATCTCCTGTCCAGAACACCAAAATGGTTCGCATTGCCTGCAGTTAATTGCGTTCCTCGCGTGGCCAACCTGCATCGGGATGCGGCACGGCCGGCAGCTGACGAATGGCAAAAGCACTTACTGTGAGCATCTTGCTATCCACACCGTCGTCTGCTGGATCACACCCACGAAGGAGCTGCGACAGACTAGTCAGAAGCAACGTCTTATGATTGATCCTGTGGAGCCCAGATGAATCGCGCATGCTTCCATCTCACAAGCCAGCAAGGGACCAAGATTCCAGACCATGACAAGAACTCAGGGTAACAAGTCTGCGACCCTTTGTCCAGCCCGTCCTGCTCGCCAGGCAAGCTGCTGAATCGCCTCAGCGTCTCGTGTACTGTGTGATATGGCCCTGGGAACCTCCATCATGAGCCGTGCCGATTTCGACGGGATGCTCGTGGAGTCTTATTGGAGTATTCTACTCTGACTAGATCACAAGTGGAAGGATAGCCGGTCGTGCAGACTGCCATCTTCGATTAGCACGCGGGATCTGTAGACGACCCTTGCAGGCGGTGTAATCGATATATGCTCGGCGAGCGGCACTTGAAGTCGGTGGTCCCGAGATCGGGAGGTCAAGAGATCGACCATTCCACAAGGGCGCGGAGCCATCTTCAAAGAACAGTGCCGCACGCCCCAGCCCCGATGGCTCACTTTGAGACTCGTAATGGGTCTCAAGCGCTTGTTTCTGTCCAGCTAGAGAAGCTCAAGTTGCCGCAGCGGCCAGGGGTGTGTAATACTGAGAACGAATCAAAGCACATGTGCCGGTCTCCACTGCAACTAACATCCGCACGCTGAGCGGCCACCACGTCCCCTGGCGCTGTGACCTTGACCTCGTTCCTGCACAGCAGCCAGATGGTTTGTATGCGTCGTTCCGACGCCGGGGTCTTCTGATGGCCAGGCCAGTGCGCGTGTCCTAATTAGTTCCGCCCAGGGCGTGCCCGTGTGTGTGTGAGTGAGAGAGAAAGTGTGTGTGTGTATGGATATATAAGGCACACAAGATGATGATGAGGCCCCGCGGTCCTTTTACCCTCTCTATCCGGCAACACTTCTCTTCTCCGCCTCTCTGACCATTTCCTGTATGACAGTTCCAGAGAGCAAGAACAACCATGGTCGTCTTCCAGGAGATCGATGGAGTTAAGGGGGTCGACCGCACCGAGAAAACTGACGTCGCCAAGCATGCTGACGCCGTCCAGAAATCTGCTGTCCTTCATCGTGACCTTCGCCATGATTTTCTCGAGTTAGCCAAAGGCGAGGGCCACTATCTCGTCCTAAACGATGGTCATAAGATCTTCGATGCCTCAGGCGGTGCGGCCGTTGCATGTGTGGGTGTAAGCTCGTCCTCTCTCCTTCCTGTTGTGCCAAGCATCCCTTAGCACGTCCCGGGCTGGGCACATGAGGTTAAACTGGATATACAGCATGGCAACATCAAGGTCAACCAGGCCATGGTTGACCAGATCAACAAGGTGAGCTATTGCGCATCAACCTTCTTCAAGACACCCATCGTGGAAGAGGCCGCAAGGATTCTGGTCGACAGTACCGATGGGCATATGACACGAGCGTACTTTGTCCAGTCTGGTTCGTCAAATTCCTCGATGTCATTGGCGAGACCAGTGTTGACATATAGCAGGGTCTGAGGCGATGGAAGCGGCGATGAAGCTGGCTCGTCAGTATTACCTGGAGAAAGAAACGCCTGAGCCCCAGAGGGTCCGCTTCATCGCTCGAGAGCAGTCTTATCACGGAACGACTCTCGGGTCCCTCGCCATGGGCGGGCATGTGGCTCGAAGGGCCAAGTTTGAGCCCATGCTCATCGACAACATCTCGAAGGTCTCGCCGTGCTTCTCGTACCGGGGCAAGGTCAATGATGAGACCGACGAGCAGTACGTCCAGAGGCTGGCAGCTGAGCTCGACAATGAGTTTCAGAGGGTCGACCCCAAGACGGTCTGCGCCTTCGTCGCCGAGCCAGTCGTTGGCGCTGCTCTAGGATGCGTGCCAGCCGTTCCCGGCTATTTCAGGGCCGTGCAGGCGGTGTGCCGCAAGTATGGTGCTCTCCTGATCTTGGATGAGGTGATGTCCGGAATGGGTCGTACCGGGAGCTACCATGCCTGGCAGCAGGAAGGGATCGTCCCTGATATTCAAACCATTGGAAAGGGACTAGGTGGAGGATATCAGCCCGTGGCTGCAGTTCTCATCCACAAGGACGTCGTGGAGACCCTCCAGAAGGGCACCGCGTAGGTTGTTCAAGCCCTGTCTCTCTATAGTGTTGCCTATTGACCTCGCTATTGTAGGGCATTCATGCATGGTCACACGTACCAGGCACACGCTGTTGGCTGCGCCGCGGTAGTGGCTGTCCAGAAGATCATTCAAGAGGACGACCTCATCATGAATGTTCGTACCATGGGGGCGCTTCTCGAGAGGAGGCTGCACGAGAGCATCGGCAGGCACCCCAACGTGGGCAACATCAGGGGCCGCGGCTTGTTCTGGGCTGTCGAATTTGTCGAGGACCGACTGACAAAGACACCCTTCTCTGCAAGCGAGCAAGTGGCAGCGAACATCAACAATCTCGGGTTGACGGCGCCCTACTCGATCGTGGTGTACCCTGGCAGTGGTACTGCCGACGGGCTCTCTGGAGACCACATCATTCTCGCACCTCCGTATACGGTGACTGCTGTTGATATCGAGAACCTTGTTCAGACGTTTAAGAGCTTGGTCGAGGACTTCTTTGCAGCTCGGTCGGTCTCCAATGGACGGTCGGGCTAAAAGAAGTTGTCAATCAGGTGTGTGTTCCAACGTATCAACAAGCCAAGTGACGTCAAACTGAGTACGAGGATATTGCGATTGCTGCAGGAAGCAGTTGCGAACTCCAGGGCTCCTGCCGTGGAGTGAGTTGGGGGAGGGGGAGGGGAGGGGAGGGGGCCAAGTGAGAGGGAGAGTAAGTAAGGACTTAGTATGAAGAAGGAGAAAAAAGAAAAAGAAGAGGAAACATCCCCAATTCTTTCGTAGCATGTCTAGAGACCAGAAGACCCAATAGCTTTATGATGACAAGTCCTACCGTGGAGACCATGTCCACCCTTGAGCTGCATGGCGTCGAAAGACGGCATGATTAATCTGGCCATGCTGCCTTGTTGTGCCACCTTTACTTAGGGCCCGGTATGCTGGACTGTGCCCAGGTGTGGTACAACGGATGGACCGTGCCGTCGTTTGCCATGAGTCCTTTACTTACTGCACAAACTTGGCATGGCCAACTTTTGATTAAAAAAAATTATTCCTGACGACTCTTGTTCTTGTTCTCCCTCGTCTATCTCGAATAGAACTTTTCTTCTGCAGTAAGGTGGTCGTTTGGCTGAAGGAGACTGCCCGCTTCTTCCCCTTCTCCTCCTTCATCTCCTTCCTTTCCACAGGGCTCAAGGGATGGACGCACAGTGCTGGATTAGAGTGATTGCAGTACGTCTCACTCACCATGCAACCAAATTGGGAGTTTTCATGCGCTGTCACATTTAGCAATCTTGTTTCTTATGCAGAGGCGGCGTGGGGAGCCTGGGATGCTGCGGGCTATACCGAATCAATGCTGTCTGATTTGGCCTTCCCAGAGCAGTATAAAACAGAAATCCTGCTGCATTTCACCTGCACTGTTGCGCAATTATGACGGATCAAACTTGTGTCCCGCCCTGCATGAAAGATAGACTGACCCTCTCTTCATTCACTCCCTGATGACTTTGGCTTTTAAGCTTCATTTCATGCTAGAATTTTTATTCTTCTCTACACTTGGCTCCTATTAGCAGCCGTCGTGTTCTTGCGGTTTTTCCTTCGTTCTACTTTGGTTGTTTCCCTTTCATTTTTCCCTAGGTCCCTTTTCTTATATATATAAAGAAGAAGAAAAGTAAGAAGAATAGAAAGGAGATGGGGGGTGGGAGGCATTGCATTGGAATGGATCACCAAGTTCAATCGAGTCAACTTAAACTTAATAAAAATCATATAGCTTTCTACCATGTACTTTGTGCACAAGAAGAAAGGCAAGGACTGGCCCTGAGAAGCATGCACTGCAGGCCGAGATGGAGGCTCTTGGGGCAAAAGTGGGCTTACGTCAGATCCTTGACAGAGCTGCACTTGCTGGTCCCGTAACGCCCCCGGAACGCTTTGTCCACCCACCGCAACGTGCTGGCGTCCCACCTCCCTCCCTGGGATCTGTCCGGCACTCTGGCTTGTCATAGTGGTGCAGATCCACCCAGCAGCCTTCCCTTCCCCCCCCCTTTCTATTCAACATTGCACATTTCATATGGTCCGCTGCTATCTTCCTGTCGTCCACTGGCCCTGGTCCTCGCCTCGCACCCACGCGGCCTCGCCGTCCTTCTCAGAGTCTTTGTAGAAAGAAAGAAAAAAAAAAATCCTCGAGCTTCGGCCGCACAGCTCCCGTCATGGCTGTGCGCAGCATCATCAGCCGGCAGGCTGCTGAGGAGGAGGCCGAAGTCGACGTGATCAGGTCTCATCTGGAGACAAGGGCGCAGATGACTAAAAAGATCGAGGCAGCCCTGCTCAAGGTGGTGAACAACGGAAACACCCTCGATGGCGCTGTGCAGTCGCTGGGAACGGAGACCAAGAAGCTGCAGGAATTGATCCAGAGTGCGTGGTTAGGCACGAGACGAGGCGATCGGCCACCTGGACTCCCCCGCTCCGGCTGACAACCTCTCTCTCTCTACAGACATCAGGTCCACGCGCGCCGAACTTGAGAGGATCTCCCAACAGGCCGACAGCAAGAACGATGACGAGAAGATCATCCGCATGGGCCCGGAGAAGGCCGGGCTGACACAGTATATCAACGCGCTGAGGCGGCTGTACAAGACCTTGAGCGCCTCCAAGACATCGAGCCTGCGTACCACACAGGATGCGGTAGCAGATCTGCAGAGGCTGATCAAGTCCGGGAATACGCAACTCGAGGCTTACTTTGACAAGCTCCTGCGAAGCGACACGCCGCGGTCCATCGAGCCGCTCCGCTACATCACGAAGAACGAACCCTTCCCCGTCCTCTCCGAAGATAAGAACTCCAAGCTGGGCGTGCTGAACGACTACATCGCCAAGGCACACCGAGAAAGCGGTGTCAGCGAGGAGTCACCAGCAGCCAAGATCTACGCCGAAGTCCGAGGGCCTTACATCCAATTCACTTTAGCGAACCTGGCATCTGCTAGTATCACCACGGTGAAGAAGAAAAATCCGACGGATATCTATCGGGCTGGACCCATGAGCGGCATTGCCATGTATGCACAGGCGATCGAGGGCCTCTTGCGCGCCGAGTACGAGAGCATATGCCGAGTCTTCTCGCGCGAGGACTGGGGTCCTGTCTTTTTGTCGACCAGTCAAGGCCCCATCGCGGAGCTGGCCAGGACGCTACGGGAACTGAACATGCACATCAAACAGCACCTGGCCGTGGACTGTTTCCTCGCGTATGAGATAGTGGAGGCTATCACGACCGTCTCCAACAACCTGGAGCAGGCAACTGGAGAGCTGAAGATGCCGCTCACGTCGGCACTCAAACCTGTCAAGGAGACCGCAAAGTCATCTCTGGCCGAGCTGCTGGAGCTTATGAAACAGAGGATCAACGGTCTGCAGACCTTACCTCCGGATGGTGCCCCCATTCCGATCGTTTCGGAGTCCATACGAACCCTCCAAGGCATGGTTGCCTTCATACGTCCCGTGTCGAACATCATGATATCTCTGGGCGACGGCGGCTGGAAGTCAGCGGCAGCGGCCAGGGGCGGCGCGGACAGTACTCCAAACCTCTCCTCGTTCGACGTGACGGCAGACGGCCAGCAGATCTTTGGAAACTACTGTATCGACACGATCGAGACGCTCTTCTCCTCGCTGGACGCCAGGGCAAGGATGCTCTTTGGCAAGAAACCAGTGGTCGGCGTCTTCATGGCCAACAACATTACCATCGTTGACCGAATGGTTCGCGAATCCGATCTCTGGCCACTACTGGAGCAGAAGATACCCTTCGTCATCGACACCTGGCGCAAGAAGTCCAAGGGCCTGTACCTGGACATGTGCAAGGACGTATCAATACATCTGCTCGACACGATCCACACGTCGAGGGCGCAGCGGCCGACGTCGGGCCAAGGCGCTGTCGACTCGGCATCCATCATGAAGGCCCTATCATCCAAGGACCGCGACAATATCAAGGGCAAGTTTGTGGCCTTCAATGCTAGTTTTGACGAGATGGTCAGGAGTCACAAGTCGTTCAACATGGAACCTGAGGTGCGGCGCATGTTTGCGCGGGACGTGCAGCAGACGGTTGAACCGCTGTATAACCGCTTTTTTGACAGGTATCATGAGGTCGACAAGGGCAAGGGCAAGTATGTCAAGTACGACAAGTCGACCATGTCCGGTGTCTTCCATTCACTGTATTAGCTTGTCCCAGCAGCATGGATCCCACTAGTCCCCCTTGTTCCTTTTTCTTCTTCTTCTTCTTCTTCCTCCTCCTTCCTTCTGAGATACCCTCTGTCCTTCCGACCATTTAGCTGTGCATCATGTTATCATCAGGCATCAGAACGGAACGTACCTTTCTGCAGTGTAGTACATAATTGAATTATGCACCCACCACTGACCCTTTATCCTGTGATTCAGTGTGCCTACCACGTGGGGAAGTGGCTGGGTAAAGTAGCCGGGGAGCCACAGTAGAATGGGTGGTAGACTGGTGGACGGAAGATATGGCAAGAATAGCCGTGTTCTCACATCTCGACGATGACTGCAGACGGACACCCACAACATGACGGCGGTCAGGTGGTCTCCCCAGCCTGCTTTATCTCGTTTTTCCCTCTCCCTTCAGCGCTAATCAACAAAGTCGTCAGCTTACTGTGGCACTTGACCACGGTCTGATACTTCGTCGTTCAACTCGTCAAGAGTAGAGAGATCTGATTACTCATACCCGCAACCGTCCCCCCCACCCCGGCCTCTCTCTCCAGGAGACACAATTCCCAAATAAAACTCCCAGGGGGAAGAGGAAGGGTTAAAAGGCCCTCATACGACCCCGCCGCGGCGCCTCCCCCTCCACCCTTGCTGGCCAAGCCCCCCCCCTCTCCTCCCTCGTCCACCTTGATGGTCTGTTGGCGGGATAGACACAAAGAGAAAGAAGAAGGGGCGGGAAATTCCGTTGAGACCTGAAATATCGTAGGAGTAGAATCCCTTCCAGTGGCTGAACCGATTTTTTATAATACGGTTCGCGTCTGGGCGCTCGAGATTGCATATACATGACGGAAGGATGCAGGCTGCCCGTCCTTGTGACCCTCATCCCATTCATGCCAGGCCTCTGGGCGGACCCGCTCCAAGAGCTCCAGAACTACTCCTCCCCCCCCCCCCTCCCCTCGTCCCCTTCCCCATGCAACGCACGTACACATGCACACACACATACACAGGTTCGACACATTGCTGCAGTCGTCACCCGATGGGGAATGGTTTGTTTCCCAGGGCCCCTGGGCCCCCCTCCCTCCACCGCATGGATCGGACATAATAGCACCCCCCCCATCCCCTCCCACCTTACCATAGTACTATGTACTATGGTACTATAGTAGATGGTGCATCTGAGAGAAGCCCTCTTTTTTCCTTTCTCTTCATGATCTACAATACTGCTACCCCACTAGGAAATGTATTGAGTATCTCTTTCTTCCTTCCTTTTTTTTTCTTTTTCTCTTTCCTTCCCCTTTCAACAACTCATATTGAGAGGTGGTTTGTATACCGTACTGTACTGCTAGGATTGCATTGTTTTGACTTACCCCTACAGAATCATGCTATTACAAATTTTTTTCTCCCTTGCTGGGGAGAGTGTCAACAGAGTAGAACAGGAGAAAGAATTGATCAAAGTACCAAAGTATAATCCAGTTCCCCCCCCCCCCTCCGTCTCAATTGATGTTATGTGCTGCAACAGATTTGGTACCAGTAGTCGATGGCCTGCATCAGGCAATGTTCTTCGCACTGCTGGGGGGAGGGGAGGGGGCTCAGAAAAAGCTTGTTGATCAATTGGGATATATGTACTACGGTACAGTGTCCCATGAGCTGCTCTGTGCGACCTGAAAGGAGACCAGCGCGCAAAATTGGAACCTTACTGGTACCATCATAGTCGTACCACAGTAGTAGTATGCTTTGATGTACGTGACATATGAAAGGAAAGAAGAAGAAGATAAAAGAAATCGACCCAGCCTTGCATGGTTACTCTTACAGCGTCGTACAGTTAAGTGTGGGGGTGACTCACAGGTGGGTTGGTGACAAGTCTTTCTGAAGAGGCTAGGGAGGGTGGGTGGAGGGATGGCTTATGCATGATTTCGGCGTTCGTAGGTACGGTAGCAGTGAGGACGACAAGGGGTGAGAGGGACAACACGTCGACTCTATGCCGGACTGGAATAAGTCAACGCCTTGTTGGATCGTTGACTGCATGAGATGAATTGTGGACGTGAGGCGGTTCCCTCGTCGTGCTGGTGCTTGGCAATGCACCCTGCAGAGGGCCGTCCCCGTGACATGTTTAGGCAGTGCATATCGTTGTACCAGTTCAGACCAACTACTCTTACACATGCTACCACTCTCTTCTCGCACGAGCAGTCAGTTAAAGAGACGTATCAGATTTGCTAAGGACCGTTGCGATGATGATCTCTTCCTAATGTAAGCTCAAGTCCCCCCCGGGCTTTCGTGTATACATGCCCATCCTCCAGCTCGGATTCTGCCCGAGCGACCCTTCCCCTCTTTCGAGCATTGCACCTTTTCTTTGGCTCCCGTGGCATCTTGAGTCAATTCGTGATCTCTAGGTACCATGGTGTTTGTCTCCCGTCGCTTTCGCTAAGAAGAAGGGGGGGGATGAGAAAAAGAAAAATAGCCAGAATGAGGGCGGGGGATGATAACTGTTGATCCACCCCCACGATGTGGTGGTCATGACCTTTCTCACACACAAGACTCCCAGCGCCAAATACCCATTCAATAAAGATAATCAAAAACAAAAATAAAAACTCCAGCCGCGTTGTGGTGCCCACATGACTTGGGTACACACACACGCACGTACGTACGCACGCACGCACACAAAAGCCGCCCAAGCCGAAAAACTCCGCGCCAAGCGATGGTAATTGTACAAAGCGTACAAGCCAATGAAACAAAAAAATGAAAAGAAAAATTCGGGGAGGGGGAGGGAAAGGGAAAATGCATCCTCGGTTACCACAGTAGGTGGGCAGTAAAGCAAAAATGAGAAGCTCGTGGGGCGGCAACCCACCCCCTGCGCCCCCCTGCTGCCGCCGTGTCTGCAGTCGTATCTGCATGCGGCGGGCCTAGTAGTACATGGCACCATAGTAGGTAGCATGGGGGCCCGGGCCCCGTGTAAGTCCAGAGCTGCAAGCCGGGCGCCCCAGACGGCATAGTGCAGCAAAAAGAATGCTGCCTTCGGGGCGGGTTGACAAGACGAAGAGCAGCGGTGAGCCGGTTCTGGCCTCCAAAAGAAGCTGATCGAAAGAGAATGAAAAGAGTCATTTCAGAAAGAAGAGAAGGGCGACTGAAAAGAAGAGGGGAGAACGTATGCTCGTGTACCGATGATGGTGGGGCGCTGGAGACAGAGAGACAGAGAGAGCGACGACCCCCCCCCCCTCCCCCACGATCATCCCGGGCCAGCTCCCTCTATTCCACTGTGACGACTTGTCGCCGCATCTCAATGGAGGGAGGGGCAGGGTGGGAACACACACAGAGGAAGGGCTGTCCACAGATCGACGAACTCGCAGATGCGGCGAGCATGGCCGGGAAGATCGGGACCAGTACAGAGGCTCAGGAACCAGATGCAGGCTAATGTATGTAGGTGAGCATGGCTGTGAGGATGCGGCTGGCCCAAAAGGGTGGGATTCATGCGGCGCAGAACGTGGGTGTTGTGACCGGGGGGAGAGGGGTGTGGTTGGGTGGTTGTACACAGAGGGGCTTGCTTTTTTTCTTTTTTTTTTTCTCTCTTCTTTTTTTGATTTGGTGGTTTTTCTTTGGTTTTTTTTTTTTTTTTTTCTTTTGTTTTGGCTTCGTTACGAGTCCGGGCAGCGGGGACAGTAGTAGGAACTGCCAGAGCAGTAATCGTGGGTACCTGAGCCGATTTCTTCAAGTCAGTCTGTTGCTCTCGGGGAGCACAAAGATCGAGAGGGCAGGGCAGGGCAGGGCGAGACTAGGGCTACACACCAAAGTCGGCCGCTTTGCAGCAGGTCGAGCAGCACTCATTGACGAGGGGCTGGCGATCCTTGACGCACATTTTTGCGGCGGGGATGTTTGATTCCGTGCGTAGGTGGGGTATTGAGTGAGATGCGAGTATGTAGGATCTAGATCAAGGCTGAAGGACCTTGAGAGACAAGACAATGAGGAGTGGTGTTGAGAGGCTTTCTCTTCTTAAGGAAGATGTGCCGAGAAGAGGGTAAGCGTCAGAGCCCAAGAGGTGAGGACTGGTGGCCTGCGTAAGTGATTTTTTTATTTTTTATATCAAAGGTGTAGCAACAGCAGCAGTAGTAGTAACAGGAGTTCAAGTGAGGATGGAAGAAGAAACAAAGGAAGATGGAGGGGCTGAGGATGGGTCTGGGAGAGAGAGGCAGGCCTATTATATACACTTCTTTAGAAATAAGACGAGGCGTGACGATCTCTAGTTGATAGCTGATGCCAGCACGCCCGACCAGAGAGGGAGAGAGAGACGGAGGAGGGGGAGAAGAAAAAAAATGAGAAGAGCCAGGACCGACCGGGGGACCGATTTAGTGAATACAAAAAAAATTGGTGCAACGTTGACTGTGAGAAGCGTATCTTTTTGGAGATGTACTATTGTACAGTCCAGTACTATGTACATGTAGTACTTGTCATTATGTACAGGTTCGGTCAGGGCCGGGGGGGTCAGGCCCTAGACTGGGGGACAAGTCAACATTTACATTTACATAGGTACATCGAGACGAGAGAGAAGGGGAAACAAGCCAAAGCCAAAGAAGGGATAGGGAAGGAGAATTGGGAGAGAAGGGTGGAAGAAAAAGAAAGAAAAAAAAAGAAAAAAAAGGAGAAAAAAATCAGAGCACATGCACACAATACATGGGCTGGACGTACAAGGACGGAATGCTACGGTACCTGGCCCTGCTGCACCTGGCCACTGCTACTGCTGCTGCTGCTACCACCATAGTACTAAGGTACTACTACTGCGGCGTCGTTGACGGACGGGGCCGGGGCTAGGGGTCCATAGGCAACAACCTTGACCTATTTTACTGCTCCTGAACCGGCCTATCCCGTTTCCGTCATGGTTGTCGTTGGCACTATGGCAGCCGCTGCTGCTGCTGCTGTTGTTCGTCGTTCCTGCCTGCCTGTGCCTGAGCCTCTCGCTCTCTCTGTGCCTGGCCCCTGTACCTTGCGCCCTGTGCCTTGTGTGCCCTGTGCCCTGTTGGCCCTGTCAGGGACGAACAACAAGGGGGGACCTCTTCACACCAGGGGAGATTGCAGCCGGGCTGTGGGCGACTAGAACCATCAGCCGATCCAGTTTTACCTTTGATACACCCCCCCCGAGCCCCCCTCCGTACTCGGAATTGGCTTTTGAAATAGGGCGCTGAAACCCTAGCGGCAGATACCGTCAATACGAACTCCCGAAAATCTCCAGGTAATGCATGCCTGCTGCTGGTGCTGCTGCTGCTGCTGCTGCTGCTGGTGGTGCTGGTGGTGGTGGCCTGCTGCGCAAGGGCTCAAGAGAATCACCGACTGACGCGGTAATCCACCCCCCCCCCCCGATGATCTGAACCAACCCGAACGAATCGTCATTTCTCGGTTTCTTCCTCTCTCGCCTTCTCCTTGCCTCTTCGCGCTCACCGGTGCGGCATCTCCAACACCTGAGGCTCAAGCCACATTGAGAAATAAGCAAGATCATTGGTCAGGCGAAGAGACAAGGCAACTTTTTTTGTGTCATCTTAATCTCATCTCATCTCATCTCGTCCTATCCTATCCCCATCCCCCGTCTTACGACCATAGAAAGCAGCAGCAGAAAAGAGAAAGAAATGGAACACGGCACCACGGCGGTGAGGAGAGGAACACGCAAGGAAGGGCTGGCTTGGGTGATTTGATGATCACAAGACCCAATGTAGACTTGCTGGTAATGATCAGCCAGCCTCCCTTCTTCCTCTTCCTCCTCGTCCACCCTCCTTGCCCACCCCTTCCCCCCCCCCCCTCTTCTGGGGCCACGCATCCCGGGGTATAGCTACTCTGGTACAGCGACTACGGGATGCGGTCAGCTTTGCAATATAGGCCAACCAGCCGCCACTGCGGGTGACGGGATGCGTTGACTGGGTCGACTGGATCAAAACCAGCCTGAGCACGTCGCCGACTTACCATAGTAGGCCCTAGCCTTATATACTATGTACAAGGAAGTGACTGACAGGTCATCTCGACAACACCGCGAATGTTTGTTTTCTTCTCTTCTTTCTTTCTCTCCCTTCTCATGAATCACACATCCTGGTTCAACGTTCTCCAGTTCCCGTGCCTGTGCCTAGGATGCCTGTTCTGTGCCAATGCCAGTAGTACCTTGAAGGTCCTCCGTCCCGTCTTACGCAATCCTCCGCTACAACCTCGTGCCGGCTTCATCTTGGTCTTTCGATTATCATGTGGCGTCAACTCGATAGTCTCAGTGTGACGATCCTCGGCGACCGATCTATCCACTTCTCTGCAGCAGTTTCACAGCGTCAGTCCGGTGAAGGAGAGGGGGGGAGGGGGGCGCTCTCTCCTATCTCTCTCTGCATTTGGCCCTTCACAGTCCAAAGGCTTGTCTTTCGTACGTCGTACATGGTAGGAAACTCTGCCATAATACATACGATTTACATGTACTACGTATGTGCTAGCCTTGTAAAGTTGAGAGATCATGCATATCATGTACTGTATGCATGTAGATCATCGCTCTTCTGCCGACCGTGGGAACAAATAAATCTGACGGTTCATTTGGCAGTTTGATAATCATCACCACCCTGGGGCTTATGTACTGGACCTGCACGCCCTTTACACACACAAGATCCTCGCGCCGCGGTTCACATGACTTGTTTCGCGGTTTAAGTTCGGTCTACGACATGATGTAGAATCCCTCCTAGCTCCGGATCCTCTACCTCCTCGATCAGGACCGGGTAACAATGTTCCCAATGCCACCTGTTTTGTGTCTGTGGCGGGAGAGAAATACTGCACAAAGCCATGCTTACTATGGTACATAGCTCGAGCATAACCAGCCAGAGCCCGCAGCAGGTAGTCGTTTCGTCTGAGGCAGCCCCTTCGCGAATGGCGCCTGCAGATACTCGGTGCGTGTGATCCATCACGTAGCCCTCCTCTTCTCTGGCCGCCACCACCACCTCCGCCTCCTCCTCCCTTCCTTTCCCTACCCGGTATCATGATGATGAGGCCGACACCATCCCACCTCGAACGGCAATGCTGCTCCCGTCAAAGTCGTCCATACAAACGTTGCCTCGCCCCACCTCTCCTACTCTCCTTCTCCCCGGCCCCCCCCCCCCCTCCCTTCTTCAATCCCAATCATGTCTTGATCTTCTCCTCACCGGCGCCTCCCCCCCCCCCCTTCTTTCACATGGCTTCATCCGCGTCCAATGCGGCTGTGATCGGCCGTGGCCAGCCCGTTCGAACCCCCCTACTGCAGTGCTCCTGCGGATCCACTCCGGGGCCCATGATCGGGGATCTCTCATTCTGCCTAGGACGAGGGTATCGCGGGGAACAAAACGCGAGGACCACTACGAAACAAAATCGAGGGTCCTGCTAGTACTCTACGGCACATAGGTAGGAATTTTTCCCTTTTTTCTCCCCTTCTTTCTTCCTCCTGAGGGGTCACCCTAGAAGCAGACAGCTTGGGACCCCCGGGCCTCCTCTATCAAGACACCTTGTCCTCGTTCAGTATAATTAACCAGAAACCGACTAACTTTAGTCACCACCCCACGGGCTTCGATCTATCACAAAACGAGACAGAGACTGAGGTGCAGTGCGGTGCAGTGCCATTACCTCCCCCCCCCCCCCCCCCCCCCCCCCCCCCCCTCCCCTCTCTCTCTCTCTCCTTCTCCCCCCCCCTTGCGGGGGGCGCGCGCCTTTTCGTACACAAATCGCGCCCCCGCCGCCGGCAGGCCGCG